>FIZU01005812.1:0-35564 GCA_900064475.1 Pseudococcus longispinus
AAAAAGTCTAGAATTTCAACCAAAAATTCAAAAAGTGTACTTAACTACCTATATTTTAATGTTATGAAATAATTGAAGAAATTTTTCGATTAATGTAGAAAAACATAAGTTTAAATTGACTGGTTATGCTCTAAAATTATAATTTTTTTCAAAAAATTTGTCCAAGCAACTCTTTTTTACAGTGGTTGTGGCTTAAAACTCCTCAAGGTAAATTTGCAAGATGTTGAGGAATTCAATTTCCGATTTTTTATAGATACCAGTTCTTATCGAAAGTGATCCTTGAGTGATAAATTTTTATCCCAAAAAGCTATGAAATGTAAAAATCTGCCCCAAAAAATTTCTGGATTTTTTTTCATTTCGAAAGAGGGTGTTTTCAACATTTTGAAAATTAATACACTTTTTGAGGAAAACCTAAATTGTATCATCAGATATGAAAAAATATGAAAATTTTCAATGTATTTTGGAATAGAAATAAAATTGATTTTAGAATCAATTTTCAGAATCAAATTAGGCCTGCAGAGGTTTTCATTTGTGTAATTTTTTCATCATTCTTGAAAGTGTATTTTTTTAAATAATTAAAACACACGTGAAATGTTTGCAATTTATGGATCATTTCTCATCCCTTATTTCAGAATGGAATTAAACATACGAGTGAACTCGTAATTTATTCTTATGCAGCGACGATGAGCTCAAAATTTAAATAGAATTCAATTTCAAATTCCAAAATGGAAATTGTAAATTTGGTAATATTTCCACCTCACGTCGAACTTTTCAAATTGCATAAATGTGGCATAAAAAGTTACCAACTTTCTGCGATGAAAAAATTTGAAGCGTTGTAAACTTTGAAATATAGTCTAAAAAATCTAACTTTCGATTAGAATAAAAATATTATAAAACTATCATTTTTCACTGTATTTTTTTTTCTCTTTTGGAAACAGAGGAACTTTGTTTTGACAACATCGACTACGTATGAATAATTACTACTTGTATAAACTTTCATTCGACTTTTTTTTTTTGTTGTAAGTTTTAGTTTAAATTTCGAATTCCATGATAAGTTTTATATTCATTTCAAAAAACTTTGAAAACCTTTCTTATTCTTCGGTTTCATTTCGACGTTAGAAAATTTCTCCCAAATGATGTCGTAGTTTCCAAAGAGGAAAAAAGTTGCAATCAGAGAATTGTCTCAAATTCATTTCCAAGATATTGTGAAATTCAACACGTACATAACGAAATGAGTTATAGATTCTTTCTAAAATGGGACATAGATTTTTAATCAAGATCATATTTCGTGCCATAATAAAAGGGTTACATTTAACCTCATTTTTACTCGGTTACAAATTAAAACATCTTTTGGTTAGGTACACAAAACGAAACCCAGCAACATGTACCTACGAACCCATTTAATAAAGAAATTGCGTGCATTTTTCATAATTTCTTTTTCGTTTCTGTTTTGTAATTGTAAAGTCGTTAAAAGAAAATAATTAATTTTCAAGTTTCTCTTTTTCCAGGCTTTCTTTTAGTTTAATTTTCTCATTTCGTAGTATCAAAAACTCTTCGTGGGCTGCTTTTCCTCTTTTTTTTTTGGAAATTTAAAATTTTTCATATCGCGAGCTCGACGTTTATAAAGTTTCTAATTAATGAAATCTGCTCTTTAAAAATTCAGAAATTTTGTCCCAAATTCGGCGCGGTTCTTCGAGTGGTGCTAAAATAATCAAAGGTACTCGAACGAATCCTCATCGATTTAATTACCTGGCCCAAATCCGATGCTGATGACTCTTTCGAAGCAGAAATCATCGATCCGAGGTACCATACGGTTCTTGGAATAAAAAAATACCTGCCATCCATTTTCGTTATGAAATTACCGCTGGCTCTGAAAGTAGTTTATTATTCAGTTTTACGAGAGCGATATCTAGAAAGATGTTGGAGGTACGAAGACGTCGCTGGTCGTCGCCATAGAACAAGAGAAAACACATCGCGAACGTGACAGCGCAACATTACCAGCAAGATGAAGATGAAGCGAGAAGGCGAGATCGAGATCGATTTTAATCGTTCGAAATTGCTCGCTGCAAAATCATTACGGCGCAAATCGTCATGAAAAATTAACGCTCCTGAAATTGGACACTTTTATTATAAAAAATGCTACAGTAATGACGATTATGGCTAAATTCGCTTTCTTTTTTGTTGCTGAGTGCACCAGCATCGTTTTCGTTTACGTGCCGATTTTCTAAAGGCGTTGGTTCGTTTTCGATTATCGTCTCTGGGTTGACTTCGGTCGCTCTTATCGTCTTTTAATTTTTTTCTCCGGATCGCTGGTGAAGCTAGATCGTCGATCAGTTTGCCACGTTTGATTATATCGATAATCCTGCGTACGAGGAGTTTCGCCAGCCAGAGTATAACTCTAATTATCAAATAAGCCAACAAAAGCGTTACCAGCGAAGCAATGGTACCGATCACGTATCTGTATTTGTACAAAAAACGTAAAATCCTGGTCAAAAGTGGCGGACGATAATCAGGCGATCTATCACCTCTTCTTACTTGATATTTATTCGGTTCGAGGTGTCGGTTTCGCTGCTGATGGTGGTTTCCGTTCATTTTCATCCAGAGTACCTCTGCTTATCGTTGGTACTTTCTTATTCGTCGTGTTGATTCGTCTATTGCACGTAAAATCATTCCATAGTAACGTAAAATACCCCTCTGAAAGTACATACAGAGCTTCGTCTAGTCACACTCTAATATATCCGAAAATTGGCGCCTTTTTCGCCATGTAACGAAAATAATTTGATAAGCATCGTGTATACCTAAGACTTACACGTATATCTCGTGTAATTACCAACGCCGCATGAACCGGTAATTTAACTTTGTAGGCTAATCGGCTCTAGAATTAAATATTTGCTTTTCTTATACTCGTATTCATTGTTTTGTTTGTATGTGTACACGAAAAGCAAACTGGACCGTGAAATGTTCCGCGACAATATGCGAAATGTCTTGCGTATTTCTACGTACCAGGAAGGCGAGCTCGATTCTAACGTAATTTCTTCTTCGATTCGTTTATTTATTTTTCGGTCGTTCTATTTCACGTAGGTCTATATAAAGGTTATATCTATTATGTGTTCTGTATTCCAACCCCTCGCCTCACTTAAGGCTATTATTTTGTTAGAATCGACTCATTTGAGATAAATAATGTCGGAATACCTTCCGTCTTATGGACGCATCGAATACCTATACTTCCGTTTTTCACTCGATAATTCAATTTACAAATGTTTCCAGTTTCCAGCACCCAGCATGAAATCTATGATGGCGTGTACGATCTTTGGTATACCTATTCGTAATTCTTCTAGTACTGTTACGTCGACTGCGGTTGTTCGCTAATTAAGAAAACTGTACTGAATTATGTGTTACTTATGTAAACCGTACGAAAATTCCAATTGTCGTTTTAATTGTGGCAGAGTTTTTATTCCAAAATGAAGTTGGAAACGCTACGAGGCTTTTTATAAAACTATTGGTGTATTTTATGGTATTGGTAGGAGTAAAATGCTACTGAATGATAATTACGTAAAATTGTCTTGAAAATCAGTTCCTTTACCGAAATTAACTAAGATTGGGTTCGAAAGTTTCACTTTTTATGGGAATTATTTGCTGATAAAATGTTTCTCTGTTTTATACGATTTTGAGCTGGGAATGTCAGTTTATTTAAGACATTGAAATATTTGGTTGTAGACCTATCCTTTCACCTTTCAAAAGTAAGAGATCCTCAAAAGAGCCTTTCCTGGTAAGATGATCAAATTGGCATCCGACCCGATCGGGACAAAAATCTCCCAAAATGTTGGTATCGATGTAAAACCATCCCAAAAAATTGTTTGATTCCACACCCCACCCCTTCCCGAGATATTGCCCTTTATATATCTAAAATTCAATATTTTCTATCTCTGGAGGGGTTCGTTCAAAAATTTCAAAATTTTCACAGATTATGCACATTATGTAGGGGTACATGTGAGAATTTTTACAAAAAAAATGCTCGTATTTATCGGGTTTTTCGGAGGGTTGAAAATTTCAAAAATTTGCTACAAATAGGGGAGGGATGGCCATAGCCAAAAAATTTTTCTAAAATTTTGTTATACCCCTAGGTACAACATACACTATTTTTTGGAGTTCCAACGGGAGGTGGAACATGGTCGAAAATGCTCAAAATCAACAAAAAACACATTTTTCGTTGATTTTCTGTCATTTCAAGAGCTTGAAAGTCGATATTTTGTAACATAATCGCAACTTTGAAAAACTCTATTTTTTGTGAAGAATTTCCTTACGTATTCGGTTTCGTTGATTTCATTGCCCTAAGGGCTAAAAACTGCGAAAAACTTTAAAGAAAACGTGTCGTTAAACGTTTTTTCAATGAAAACATGAATTTAGGTTCAAATATCAGATTCCTTGAATATAGCCACATAAATTATAGGTGCCTATATTTGATACAAGTGTTAGTGTTCGTCTCTCAGATTGGCTAGATCCCCCCCTCGCCCTGAATAAAAGTTGTCAAAAATGAGACTTACCCTATATAATTCATGTGAAAATAGTGGAAAAGTCGTCAAAAACACATTTAACGTAACAATGGTCAAAAATTTCATAAAAAACATTGCAAAAATTGTGAAAAATTGTCAAAAATGTCTGAAATGTGTAAAAGCTGCCAAAAGTTGATAAAATATTGTAAAAATTGTCAAAAAGTTCATAAAAACCATTGAAAATGATAAGAAAATAATCGAAAAGTCGTCGAAGTTATTGCAAAAGTTGTTTAAAAATTGTCAAAAACATCTGACGTGTTGTAAAAAATGCCAAAAGTGCATCAAATATTATAAAAATTATCAAAAAGTTCATAAAAATTATTTAAAATGTTGCAAAAATTACAAAAAAATCATCAAAAATATCTGAAATGTTCTAAAAAGCGTAAAAAAATGCTTAGAAATCGTGAAAACTATCACATTTTTGGATGAATTTTTCATTAATTTTGCAATAGTTTAAATAATTTTTATGAACTTTTTGAGAATTTTTTATAATCTTTTGTTCACTTTTATCGACACTTTTGCAGAATTAAAAAAAAAATTTATGATTTATTTTGACATAGTTTTCATAACATTTCAGACATTTCTGATGATTTTTGTAGAACTTTTGCCTTGCAGCATTTTTAAAGATTTTTATGATTTTTTTTTGATAATTTTCACAGCATTTCAGACATTTTTAACGATTTTTTCATAGCTTTTGCGAGATTTTCATTGATTTTTGACGATTTTTTTTTACAATTTTTATAACAAATTTAAATATTGTAATGAAATTTTAGAGGTTTTGTATGGTTTTTGTAAAGTTTTTTTTTCAGCAATATTTTCTATTGCAAAATCCAAAAACATGATTTAAGAGCTTTTCGCTTAAAGCGAAAAGTTTCTGTAATTTTTCATTTTTTTTTTAAAATAAAAAATCTGAAAAATTTTGAATTTTTAATCACGAAAAATCGCATTCGAGTTGAATATTTTTAATAATTGGCCCCCTCTGAACTATCAACCCTGCTTCTTTTGTTTTCCATCTAATAGAAATTAATATTGTCTGATAGTTGCTAGTGACCGAAAAATTTCATTTATACAATATCCACTTTTATAATTCCACTTCTTTTGTGTCGTAAAATTCCTCTTACTCTCTTTTTTCATTTCGTTTCATCTTTAACATTTTAACTCGGAGTCGTAAAAACCATTCTTTAAAATCAGTGGCGTATTCATAATTAAATCACGAGTGGTGAGATTATCCTTTGGTTGGGGGGGAGAAGGAAGTCGTCGTTCTGAAATACAATTTTTATCTTGAAATAATTATTGGAAGGCGTGTTTATGTTTCAATTTCCAAGTTTACTAGGTTTTTGAAAAATGTCAATGTAGGTTCAAAATTCAAAACATGCTAATTTAAACCATAAACAGAAACATTTTCAAAAAATCTATGTTCAAGAGAAAAAAACTGTCTAAAAAATCGTATTTTTATAGAATTTGATGAAAAATCGAATGTGTTTCTCTCAAAAATGAACTTTTAATTCGTGTTTGATTTCAAGGGTGGGAATCGATTTGAAAAAAGTATAATTTTTATTTGTGGCCAACAAATTCAGTAGAAGAATTACCCAAAAAAAACACGTTCAAGAAAAGAAACCTGTCCAAAAAACGTATTTTTAGCGAATTTGAAGAAAAACATCATATTTTTTCCCATCCGTGGTAGAAGGGGGAGGGGGGTTGAACCAGGAAACCCCATATGTAAATACCTCACTGTATAAAATACTTGATCACTCCGAGAAAAATTCATTAATTCAAAAAATTCAGCTTCTCATTTTTTTGGATTTAACTTCAAATTTTATTTCAACTTCACCCTCTCTCCCCTCGCTTTTGGTTTCATTAATAATTCAAACATTTCTTAGCTAAATACGTTGCGAATTCGATATTATTCTAATTTTTCATAAATTATACGTTCGAGAAAGTGTTACAATGATTTATTTTACAAATCATACGAATAAAAACTTCGAATTCCCAAGGTACAAAGTATACAATACTTATTAGGTATCTATTATAAAAACGATTAAATAGTTGTATTTTCGAATCAATATGCATAAAAAATATTTGAATTAAGTAAAACCGGAACAAAATACTATAAAATTCGATCCCTCGTCCCGATTACAGATTAACTATGTATTCACCCGAGCCAAAAAAAAAAATCATATGTCAAAAATTTCTATCCACTTTCGAAAAATATCTTCCATGTATCGTGTTACCACAGTAGCTGGAAATTCGTAACTTGGGCCTAATTTGCAATATTCGAGTAGGAAGATAGAAGGCTTGTAAAAATTGGCGTATCGATTATCAACTTGTAAATTTTTTCATGTACCTGTTTCTTAAAAAACCTGTTTTCAAACAAAACTCCAATATTGCGAGAATGCTTCTATAATCTGCGATATTATATGTATTTGTGAAACTATGTCAAAACGTGCCTGCGGACAAATCATCTATTTCGTTAGGTACACGTACTTTCATTTCATCGACAATGTTGATGAAATATAAGTCAAGTATATAATAATCGAGCACGTAATTTTTGTCTCGGTAATTAAATCAATTCTTAGGGTTGATTTTTAATTCGAACTCGCGAAAACACACCAAAGCGACAATAAAAGCATTAGGAATTAAAACAATATAAGAAAACGGAAATGAAAAAATGAAATAGCGAACCCCCGTCGTATAATAAATTACCCCGAAGAAATTCCATCGCTTGTAACCAAAGCTAGAAAGGAAATTCGTAAATCTCGAGCTGAACTGTGGTAAAAAATCTTCCCCGGAATTATATTCGAATTGGTCATTAGAATGGGGCGAGCTTAAAACGAGAAATTATTCGCGGTTTTTTTTGGAACGGATTGCGAATTACGATAAGCGGATAATACGGCCACGTGTATGGTACAAAGTGAAAATGCTAATAAAGTTGTTACATTTCGGTGTTGAAAAATTTTTCAAGAAGAAAAAAAAAAGTTGTTATGAATTATTTATCTTTGCTCGCTCGTATACGTATAAAAATATCCGGATAACGGCGTCGCATGGCACTTTGTTCCCTTGATAAATTTCTAGACAAGGTTTTAAAAAATTTGCTTTTTCAGCGAAGCTCGACGTGTGTGTATTAATACGACGATCTTTTCTTTCGGATGGAAAAAAAAAGGTGCAACTTGGGTATTTATTTTGTTTAGATATCTATGATTTACTCGGTTTACTCCTCGGATACCTTTCGTTGTACGTCGTAATATAGAAAACTTTTATTTACTCGAATGCCAAATTGAGTTAGTTTTCTTGCTTTTTTTCTTTCGGGGGGAAATATTTGTGAAAAAAATTAGTTTTCGAGTTATCATTTGTGCTACTCTTGCGTTTGGCCAAGCTGCGTGGTAAAGGTTGATTTTTTTTCGCTACTCCTTTGGGCAAACATACGAACGAAATACGACTCGATATATTTTTCTTTTTTGTACTTTTTTATAGAAAATTTAAGAATGTATTTAACTTTAGGTTGGCGAAACGTTTTTAAAGCTAATCTTTGCGAATTCTTGTTATGGGCAAGTTATTTCGAAAAAGGATTACGATAAAATATATCGGTCGAGTTTACCTAACAATGGACTTTTTATATGTGCAAACTTTTCCATATTCGAATGGTAAATTTTTTATTTATTTTTTCCAAAGGTTTACTCGGCCAGCGAAAAAATACGAATGAACGATTGAAATGGTTGTTTTCGCTCCTTTCGTCCTTTGTGATCGGAGCCTTTCAATTCGTACGCGATGTTTAATTCGATTCTGGCGCGATAAAATGGTCGCGTTTGAAAAATGGACAAATTTTCAGCATCGTGTAAATAATTAAACAGCGGGCTGAAAAACGCCGCCGGATTGTAAATGGTCTTTAGATAAGCTCGCCTGGTTTGTATGTAAATGATTTGTTGTTTTATTCGAAGCGTTAATGTGTAAATGTATGTTATCTCGTCAGCAACAGAAGAGCTCGCGAATTCGCGTATTCGACGTTAAAAAACAAGCTTCGGTAATTGTCGAGTCTTCGGCGAAAAAAAACACCATCGAAAAGTTGGCTGATTTGTAAATGGCTCGATAAACGATTTGTAATTTGGGAAAGATTATTTTACGCAGGCTGCGTGAACTGAAAATACGCCGAAAAACTACCTATCTGTTTCACCGCGCTATAAAAAGAGAGATTTTTCTTCAAATTTTATTCCGCAGATGGGGTAATTTTTCGTGAAAATGTTCCTTTCGACGAGATAAACTTTTCATCGTGTTTTTTTTTTTGCCGCAGAAATGCTTCGATACGTCGAGTTTTTCGTCTGTGTGCGATTTAATTGGAGCCGAGATAGGTTGAAATGGCGTAAAAAATAGCTAGATGTTTTGTGTGTATATTTAAATGAGATATGGTTAGGTTTTTTTCTTCACACACAATGCTGATTAAATATATATTTGTATATACGGTTCGCTTTCTCTAAATGTTTTGTCATGGTTTAATTCTTACGCTGCTATAGGTACCTATGTTTGTCGAAGTATTTTATGCGAATGGGTGTTAATTTGGTGCAATGACTTCGACCGTCTCTGTGTGTATTCGTATATTCGAGTAAAATTACCGTGTAATATTTTCATTACTGCGGAGATTGTTTTGTGAGAAAATCGGTTTCGAGGAGTGTGTTGCTGGTTGTATTATTTCCTGCGATCGAATGCGATGATGGTTTTTTTTTTACTTTTCGGTACCGTTATAACGTTTTAGACGTAGGTGCGAATTTATAGCCGATTTCGTATTGATTTTATTTGAGTTCTTTTTTCACAAGTTTTGATCTTGAGGGATTCTTTGGTATTGGTAAATTTTCTGAAATTTCTTGAATGTATCACAGTGTCCAAATTTCACATTTGAAGTAAAAGTCGAAATGTAGATGCGCACTTCGATAAATTTAGGCAGGGTTGGCACAGAGAATATTCTCATTGAGAATTTGCTCAACGAGCACGAGCATTTTCGAGAATTTTCTTTGCAAGAAAATATCGAGAATATTCTCTCTTTTTTTTATTTTAAATGAGTTTTACAAGGTTTTTGACAGTTTTTATGATTTTATAGCTATTTTTACACATTTCTGTTGATTTTTGTTGGCATTTTGATAATTTTAACAACATTTTTGACGATTTTTATGTTTTTTTGAACATTTCTATCATTTTTGAATAATTGTTAGGTAAAGCAAACTTCAACAAATTTTACAACTTTTGTGGATTTAATTCGTGATTTTTTGACCATTTCTACGAAATTTTCACAAAATTTTTAGCAAAAAAAATAATGTGCTCAAATGTTCGAAAATATTCTCAATATGTGAGAATTTTCTGGGAATTGCCGGCGAGAGAAAATGCTCGAGCATTTGCCAACCCTAGATTTAGGCACACGTTTGAAATTTTTTCCAAGTAAAAAGAATTTCTTTCCTTCGATCAAACACTTATTTCATCAATTTGGAAATATTTGCCTCCCCTTTTTTTCTCGCAAGTATAAAAATTTTTCACAAGGTAACACATTTTTCAGCACTGTTTTCCATTCCCAAGTCCCTAAATTTGTTGGTCGTGAGAAATTGATTTCTGTCAAATTAAAATTGTTTAAATTTCCATAAAAATTATCTAAAATATTGTAAAAACGTTCTGAAGATCACGAAAACTGTCGAAAATTCCGTTAAAATGCCCTTTCCACAAAAATCAGTAAATATATGCTTCGTTAAAATGGTCAAAACATCATAAAAAGTATCGGAAATTTCGAAAAAATTGTTTTAATATGTTATAACAGTGAGTGGTTGAATTGTCATGAAAAATGTTGCAATATTCACAAGTTTTCATAATAATCAGAAAAATACCGTAAAAATGGTAAAAAATTATGAAAATATTGGAAAATTTGGCGAAAACTCTTGCAGTTTTTACAAGATTTTCGACGAATTTTGTGATTTTTTTGACTGTATTTAGCTCTTTTTTTTATTGATTTTAGTGAAAATGTTGACAATTCAATAACATTTTCGACGATTTTCATGATTTTCTTGATCATTTTATTACTATTTTGAGTGATTTTTACTACGCTTTTATCAATTTTTATGAGATTTTCAACAGGTTTCATCATTTTTTAGTCATTTTTACGACGATTTTACCAATTTTTATGATAATTTTATCCATTTTCACAAAATCTTCGACGATTTTCATGATGTTTGGACCGCTTATACAATATTTTTTATGGATTTTTGTTAAAATTTCGACAAATGCAACAACATTTTCAACGATTTTTTTCTCGATTTTTTGGTCATTCTTATCATATTATTTCAAAAGATTTTTATAAAACTTAAGACAATTTTTTTTATAATTTTACACAGTTTTCATAATTTGCAGCTTTTTCTACTATATTTTCAATGATTTTTATGGCAATTTCAATAATTTTCACTATATTTTCGTCAATTTTTATGATTTTTTTGATCGATTTAATCATATTTTAATGATTATGAAAATTTTGACAGATTTTTACAATGTTTGAACCACTTTTACCACCTAAAATTTTCCAAATCCAAAAGTCATCTGACTTGAAATAATCTGTGAAATTTTTCTCGGTTCAAAAAGTCATCCAAGGAAACAAAATTTTACGACAAAAGAACGTGACGCAAGAGTGTACCCCCTCCCCTCCCATTATAGGATGTACCATATTAAAAAATTTCGAAAAGTTGTGTTTTCCCAGAAATTCTAGTTTCCTCTTCCAGTCTGGAAATATGGATTGAGTCAAAATACGATCATTTCCTGAAATGACAAATCGCGTGTCATATGATACTGCTAATGATTCTTACAAATTCACTTTCTATGAAGAAATGAAATTGTTTTTAAAAAAAAATAACTTTAAATCATTTCAATTTTTTGATTTTTTTTGAAAATTTAAGTCAGTTTGAAGCTACTTTACTGCTTATTTACATTTTTTTCAATTTTGAACGATTTTTATTAGGATTATTTTTTTAGATTAGAGGGACTTCGAGCACCACATCTACTTCAGTTTAGGGCGGATGGGGGGGGGGGAGAGGGGTCGGAAACAATTTTTTCATACGATGAAATTTGAAGAATGAGATAGTAATGTTTTGAAATTTGAAAATCAATGAATTATCCTCTGGAAAGTTTTGGAATCTAAAAAAGTGAATGACGAATCGTAGGTATATTTCATCAAAAAAATGCACATGAAGCTATCAGCTGATGCAGAAAGAATAATTAGTTTCTTGAAAATTATCATGGAATTTAGACGAGGTTGTTCTGAAGATGACGAAGGTACGCGAAATAACTCCAGCACTTTTTATATTCAACGAAATGTGGCATTCATTAGATGGCTCATATATAAGACAAGAGATTTGTCATTCCAGGAAATGATCGAATTTTGGGGCAATCCATATTTCTTAACTGGAAGAGGGGACTGGAATTGTTTGAAAATTATTTTTCATTGAAACAGGCTACACAATTTTTCGAAAATTATCAACATTTTGATATGATATGTCTTATGAACGAGTGGAGGGGGGTCATAATTTTTTCGTCACGTTTTCTGATCGCCAAATTTTGTTGCTTTGGATGACTTTTTGGACTAAGGAAAATTTCATAGATTCTTTCACGGTGGATTTATTATCTTCAATTGTAGCATTTGCTGCAGAAAAATAAATCAAAAGAGGTTTTATGCATGATGCGCAATCAGTTAGCCAAAAGACTAATATTCGAACATTGTTCCTCCAAAAACTCGAACTGAAATTTAGCCATGAACAATGCACAATTGTATTGTACCATAGGATGTAGCATTAAATCTTTTTTTAAAAAGTGTGATTGTATAGTAATGACGAATCATTCGACCATAAGAATCCGCCGAATACAAATTATTCACGTATACCTGCTCGTAAAACAAGATGGAGATTAATTTTTAAACGTTAATTAGAATTTTAATTTACTATCGAGCATACGAAACAATCGTATAAATCGTAATTGAAGAAGATGCGAATGCAAAATATATGTTTAGAAAATTAGCAACCCGATTATATCTCGTATCAGATTGAAAAAAAATCGAGGCAACGCTAATGAAACTTTTCCAGCGTTAATTTACGTTGGTAGGTAATTCGATAGTATACGTACGAAGTGCAATTTAGTCGTAATTCGCGAATAAAACCATCATATACCTTCTTGGCCAAATTGTAGATTTTCAATATAAACGAAATGCGGATTATTCGAAAACGAGCAGATTTTTTACAACCAGATTACACGATACTTTTCGTTATTAAAACTGTAAAATTGTTATGGGCTGTTTTGAATGGGCAGGTTAACTTTACACATACTCGTAGCATTACGTACCTACCCGTATTCGGACCCGATGCCACGTAAAACATCGAGGATCCGATGGTAATACTTTTTTATCCACGAAACCGACATTTTTAATCCCTTTTCAAGTTTTTAAATTTATCCCAAAAGTTGGTAATTGTTTTCCAAAATTCCTATTACTTTTACACACGTTCGCGATCCGATAAATTGGAATTTTTTCATATGATTAATTACGCGAGCTTGGGTCTAAGCCCCATCGTGGATTTTACTTCGAGCTCGAAGTACTCTCAGTTCTCAAACTTTATTCTCTCGCTGCTTCGTACGTTACAAATATATTTGTACACAACGAACGTGAAATAATTACACGGTGACAACACCTAGAGAAAATTTCATTTATCTTATCGTCTGACTACACTGACCTACTATGGTAAATCTGTTGTTGGAAAATTAACCGATGCTTTTATATTCATCGGCGTTAATAACTGCTGGAATCTTAATTTTCATGTACTTTCGGCGTCGACGCTTTTCCTTTGTAAACAATAAACCGTGATCGATTTATTTAAAGAGTCGATTAGTCGCATAATTAAGTTTTTCGTGTAATAGTCGAGTTCCATAGATAATACAATGAAGCTACCCGAGTACTTCTCCCACACTCATATAAGTGATGCGTAACATAAAAGAAGCTGTTTTTTACAACAAAAAAAAAAACGTTCTCGAGACTCGACTCTAGAGCCTCTTCGACGACGACAAAGTTCTTAATATATGAGAACTTGTTATCTTGCAAATTGAAAAACACAATGAAAAATCGCTTAAATACAGTTAATTACTTCGTACTTGGTCTCGCTTTTAATCACTGAGAGCTTCTTCGATATAATGTGCTACTTATGAAACTGGGTTACTTTTTGTAGTCGTTTCGAATGTGTAGAGCTTTTTTTTCGACCATGGTTTTGCCTTCGCGGCGAGAAGAATGGAAATCACTCGGATGAAAAAATCAAGTTATCTGTTATCGAAATAGGGTGAATTTTTGCGCAGTGATGGTATATATTTCCATTTTTATTTTCTTCGTGTCATAAGACCGAAATTTTTTCTTCTCGTAGCCCTTCAAAATTATGAGAATTTATTTTCCGTCATTTTCATCGATTTTATGTTTTAAAGTTGGAGCTATATACGAGGTCTTTAATAATTAGAAGTGTTTTTTTCGTTATTTGGGTTTATAACTAAAAGTTCGTAGCAAAATTTACGAGTAACCGCAAATGGTTGCCTATCATGCAATTCGAAGGGACTATGGGTTGATTCAACTAACTTTTGAAGAAAATTGTTTCGCGAAATTCAATTCGATGAAAATTGTAAGGCCTCTCTAGGGGCCAGAGAATGAAACCCTTGAAGTGAGAAAATCAAATATTGAAATCAGAAAGTTTATTTTGGTTTCAAAAATTCGATTATAATTCCGTTTTTCATCAATTTTTTATTTTTACCCGAAATTTTCGACCACTTTCTTTGTTTTGTTTTTTTCATTTTCTAGAAAATAATTGAAATTTTCCCCCCTCATTCTTTTTTTCAAAAAACAAAAAAACTAATCTAAAAACTTATCGTGTCGAAAATTTTCAAATTTTTTCAAATTCCTGAAAATTTGAGTAAATTTGAAGCTCTCTTTTTATGGCATGTAGAGAAGCAAAAATTTTCCTTGGGCCATTTCCTCTCAAGAAACAATATTGGGGGAGCTAGAATAAAGGGTGTTGACATTTCATAAAATTGGTCTATTTTTAATATTTTTGAGAAATTTTTGAATCCTCAGTCATCCCTTATACTTAAATTAGGGTACTGAAACTTAATAAGAATTTTTCCCCATGAAAACAAACACCTGGTGAAAGGGGTGGGACGAAAAAATCGAAAATAATAGATAAGGTTTATTTTAAAGTGATCTCCTTGGCAGTCCAAGAAAAATATTCAAAAAATTGTTTATTATTTCTTTTTATTGGTTGTTGGAACTTGGAAATTTTATATCGTTGGGTGGAGAGGGGGTTGAATTATTATGATCTGGTCTGAAAATCCCGATATTTGAGAAAAAAATGGTTGTAGAATTGAAAGCTGATAATTGCCGATGTGATTCTGGAAAAATGAAAAGTTTGATGATTTTTTTTTGAATAAATTAAGGAATTATTTTGATTTGAAATATTTAATTCGTAGATAAATTTGAATCATGATACCAACGTATTAGCTGATTTTCTAGAATCAAAGATCAGTTTCCTTATGTGTATCAAAATTTTGTTGACACGATAACTTTCGTAATAATTGATGAAATGAGCTGAAATTTTTACAAGAGGTCCAATACTACCAGGAATACATAGAAGCCTATAAATTTTGAAAAAAATCGGTGAACCGGTTTCCGAGTTATTTGCGTTTAAAATTTTCAAAAGATTCCAACACTTGAAATAAAGCAGTTACTCGAAATATATAAATAACCTTTTTAGTAGTGTTTGAAAAGATGCACAAAAAATGTTATATACAATTTTCATTTTTATAAACCGGTTCTCGAGTTATTCGCGATTGAAATTTTCAAAATCCTGTAGCACCTGGAATAAAGCAGTTACGTGAAATATGTAAATGACCCCTTTTAATAGATCTTGAAAAGGCACACAAAAAGGTTGATATAAAATTTTATTTTTTATGAACCGGTTCTCTAGTTATTCGCGATTAAAATTTTTAAAAGCCTCCAACTCCTGACATAAAGCAGTTATTCGAAATATGTAAAATAACCTTTTTAATAGTACTTGAAAGGATGCACAAAAAATATTATATACCTACAATTTTCATTTTTATGAATCGATTCTCCAGTTATTCGGAATTGAAATTTTCAAAAACCTGCAGCACCTAGAATAAAGCAGTCACGTGAAATATCTAAATAACCTTTTTGATAGATCTTGAAAAGGTACACAAAAAAGTTTATACAAAATTTTCTTTTTTATGAACCGGTTCTCAAGATATACACGATGGAAAATTTCGAAACTTCTTCGAAGATGTATAACTCATTTCGTGAATTAAAAAATAAATGCTTAGCAAAATTAGATTAATAACTTTTAAATGCCTATTTAACGACATACTTACTTTTGATAGCAACAACATTGCAAAATTGAATTTTTTAAAAATAAAATTATGTGATGTTGGTGTATAAAATCAGTTTTTTTGACGCAGTGAATCAATAGATGTAATTTTTGAAAAAATTGATCCTGTCATGGAAATAGTTCAAGGCTTATGATTCGTTATCTATTTTTGATTTCACAATTTCTTTAAAAGATCATTCAAGAGTATTTTTTGTTGAAAAATCATCAAGTACCAGTTTCAAACCCAGTCAGCTAGTTTCAAAATTTTTCCACACAGTTAAAATTGATTGAAAATATACCTCCTATAGATATGTCTTAGCTTTCTGAATATTTTCAAAGTGCACGAAGCAATGTACAGAATTTCTTATTGAAAACTGAACTCGGAATGTACCATTTAATATCGATTCTATTATTTATTTGTACACACGAATTCGTTTTCCTTTGACCTAATCTAAGATTCGTAAAGGAATACCTAACGTTATAGAAAGAAGGTAGGATGTTTCGAATATCTATCTGTACCTTACGTACCACGAATTTCTATCAAAAGAACAAATTGAATATAATTTTATAAATTGATTCGTTGACACTTTTTTTTTTGTTGAAAAAAGGAATTCATAACTTGAGTATAATATACGTAGATACCTTTTGATTTTGATTGAGCTATCGAAGTGAACAATAGTACGTTGATTAGACTTGGTGGTTTGGTGTGGCATCGCGTTTTGTGCTTAATGAGATGCTCCCTTATACTATATTGTGTAAAATATCAAAAGGAAATGATTGCTTATGTATTACAATTTATTCTTGTTTTTTTCGCGATCGGTATCCTAGTTTAGCAGGGGTTTGGTTAGACTATAATATATACGATAATAATGCCTCGGGTTTTATATATAGTTTCGATAATGCTATATGACATTTACTTAATGTAAGCACATTTGTGCCGGTAAAAGCGTAAATTTTAAATACAAAATGGTAAAAACTCATAGCGAAGGGTGAGATTTTGAATATTTCAACATTCGCATCGGCAAAGAAAATAGTGTTATTCGTATTTCGCGAATGCGAAAAGTCTGTTCGATCGATTTAATTTATATCAAAGAATTTCGCTGTGCTGCATACCGCACCGAAATTGTCGCGAAAAATGCTTTTCATTAATAATTCCTTGCTTCGCGATGGCGAATAATTTCCATTTGATGAATAATTCACAGAACGATGATTTGTTTTGAAATTTCGTCTAATATTTTCTTTATTTCTATTTTGCAGGTACGTTGATTTTGTTTGGTATTTGGAAGGAGTGATGGCGAATATCTGGAGTAGATTTTTATTAACGTTTAAATACCAATTTCGGGTAAGTTTTTAGTGTTTGAATTTTTCATCAGCGAATTTCGCCATGGGTCGTAGAATTTATGAATTTTTTTTTCGTCGCTTTTTATCGAGACGAAGTGAAGGTTTTAACGGTAGCTTTGATGAGTTTCTTTTGATGTTGACGGCAAGATGGGGCTTGGTGGGGCTTGGTTCAAGTGAACGAGCGAGGGTAAGTTTGGGTGTAAAATTTGGAGTAATGATGCTGTCGTTATGAGATATTCACCTGCCGGTCGTACCTGTTGGGTATTTTTTTCGATATCGTTCGTATAATACTCAGTCCATGAATTTTAATTTTTTTTTTTTTTGAAATTAGGTTCTTTGTGTTTCGAAAAGTTCCAATTTCATTTTTTAAATATGGTCATTAGGTTTTAATTAAGAAAAGTGAACGAGTAATTATTTTTTTAAAGCGAGCTGAATTCGAGAATTGAATCGATAGTGGCTCGATACGTTTGGATAATGTTTTGAGCACAACATAAAAAAAATTCTTTGATGAAATTGTCCATTTACAAAATCCAAAGAAATCGGGTATTTTTTCAAAGGCATCCAACCAAAAATCAAACATTTTTCCCAACGTACAGTTTTTAAAATTCTTGAATGAATCTTTTCGAAATTCATTAGACTCGATCGTGGTTTGAATGTTTAAAATCATCAGACCCATGGCGTACAGTTTTTTCAAAATTTAACTCTCTGATGACTTGTCGTTTTTTTGTGTTTTATTTTTATCTTTTTAAAATGAGAGGGAATTTTGTTTGGTCAAATTTTAGTTCAAATGGAAATAGTACAACTATAACGTATTTTACCCATTAAGCTGAATTCGGACGGTTTTCAGCCACTCTTCCCCCTCCCCTCCCTTCTCAAACCAAAAAAGTTGATAAAATTCGAGATATTTTGGACCGTTCTGGAGCGGGTAGATGGCAAAAAAGGTGAAGAATTGTCACCTATGGTCTCGATGAATATAAAAATCTGAAATAAGTAGGATCGTACGAATTAAAAATTTTCTCGAAAACATGCCTCGAATTATTTGAATTTTTTTTTTCTTCAAGATTGTTGAATCGAACTAAGTAGAGACATTTTGGATATCAAATTGGATGAAGAATTTTGTGATCAAAGATCTAATTTTTTGTGAAATAGATCTATTCAATTTCAGTTAATTCTATCACATTTTAGTCAATTATTTTCATTTTCATTTAGTGATTCCTAAAACTTTCAAACCTCTTATAGAATAATTAAACGTCTTCTCAATATTTCCCTCCAGGAGGGAAAAATAATCAAAAATTTCTCAATGTTTTATTCTTGGAAAAAGTTCTAATTATCAATGACTCACAATTTTCAGAACTGCCAATTTCGAAAAATTCTGAATCTACTTATTTTTTTGAGGGATTAATTAGATACCGGTATTAAAAAATCATCTTGTGCTTTATTTATTCGAATTTTCGAAATACGTAAAGGGTGGCTCACATAGAAGATTGGTAGTTTTGAAAATGAAAAAAAATCCCATAAACATGGATTTTCTGCCCAAACTAAAGGTCCTTTGAAAAAATTCTAAGAAATTATAGACCTTGAAATTCTCTTTCAATTTTAAATGATTCTTTTTTTTTGTAAGCGACTTGGTTTTTGATATTTTTCCAGTCAAAGTTTTTTTTTTCATTTCCAAAACCATCGACCATCCAAGTGAAGCACCTTTTATATTCAAAATTCAAAAATCTAAGATAAAGCTTATCAGCGATTTGTCCAATTTGCGTATTGATTAATAACATTTTCATTTTTATCGGGTATTTGCATTTTTTTTTCTTGGTACACCACTGCCACATTCTCATTTGAGATAATTACATTGAAACATATCTAAAAATAGATCAAAGTTTATAAAAATATTTTTGATATCAAATTTGATCAACAATTTAAAGTTAACTGACCATTTTATAAAATTTTTCAAAATCGAAAAGTCAGAATTTCTGAAATTTCCCAAGTTCAAACAATCGTTTGAAATTTGAAAAATTTTTCAAGTCCAAGAAGTCTGGTTGACAAAATGTCAAAAAATAGCGCGATCTTTAAAATTTTCTTGGTCCAAAAACTCTAAAGTGTTTGTCTGAAAAAATGTCTAAAAATCAGCATTATCTTTGAAATTTTCCAAGTCCAAAAATGCCAGTGGAATCTGAAAATGTTTTCAAGTCCAAAAAAGCCTGATGAAATGTCGAAAAGTCAGCGTGGCCGAATTTCGCGTCGTTTTTCGCAGGTTTGGTCATCGCAAAAGCATATCCTATGCTAAAATATCGAATTATTAAAATCAGTTTTTTCCTACACGTTTCCTGTACTATCAAGGGAAAAGTTCAATTCTGAGGCAAAATCAAATATCAATTCTTTTGTTGGTGTTCGAAATATCTTTTATAATATATGCATTGATTTTTTTTAAATCACAAAATATTTTGAAGCAGTGTACGAAAAGAAACTTCAATTTAAATTCATCGGTTTCAAAATGCGATGAAAGATAACCGACCTGATAACCTAAAAAAATTCGTTTTGGTAGATTTGTCGTCAAAAGCTCAATTTCGTTGAAAGATGAGACTTTGAAAATCACTCTTATTACGTTGGTGTTTTTATTTTTTCCGTAATTCTGTTTTCGGTTTTCGGTTTCCTTTATCATTTTTTTATATACCTACGAAAAAAATTGAGTGTGTTTTCTTCTTCGTATACAACACTGAATTAAATTTGCCACGGATCGTTCGAATTTAAAGCTATGTAGCATGTAGCTTTCTAAATTATCTATTGTGAAAATTCCCAAATAAGTTCGTATCGACATGTAGCTATTTTTTTTCACCCGAACTGAAAACGAGCTATATATTAAAAATTCGCCAAGTTTAATATTTCAGATGTTATAGAAAGCTTGGAAATGTTTAACCATTTAGGCTGCGTGTTCGCTGCTGTTGTACACGAAATAGCTATAGCATAGCCTTCGGCTAACAACTTGCCATGAATAATTTCGGTCTTTAGAGGCTCGTAAAACTTTACCGTATGTACATTTTATCTGAATTACCCTTTAGTTAAAGATTTCCGCTGTTCATCACTTATTTAGATATATATTCTCGAAAGAGGTATCTAAATTTCACTTTCTTCAAACGTCTGCGTGCGATTCGCGATAGATACCTATGCCACTGACACCTCCACACCGCTGTCGCCATCACGAGCATACACGATATCTGAATAAATGCTCGAGCGAAGAGTACATACGTATAATACCGAGAAGTAGAAGCCTTTGCATATGCGTCGGGCCGAATAAAATTCAATTTTGTTAAGGTATGATGAACCTAGACTCCGGTATGATAATTTACATGACAGAGTAAACTTTTAGATGTTTGAAATTAACGTAATAAAGTTCACTATAAGTACCCTGGCTTTTGAGTGCGCTCTAATATGTTAATTGAATTCATTACATTAATGCTCGTTTCCTTTTTGGCTGGCTGCGAAGTTTTGTTTTTACCTGCGTGCTGCTGGCGCGTTTATGATTCGGATAATTAATGCATTTCTGTATACCTAAGTTATGTAAAAAAAGCAGTGTTTTTCTTCTTTTATATTTTATCGCGGATTTGGAAATGGAACTTAATTGCCTGATACGAAATTCGCGTACAATCGAATAGATTACCATTCCGATGGATTATTAGATCGTTGTACGTATGGTTCGTGATTAAGAGTACTTATTTTTATAACAACTACCGCGATTCTAACATATTTTCGAGTATAGATTACGATAATATAATTTATACGGAATAATATTATGTTATAGTTTGTTTGGAAGATGCAAACTCGATGATAAGTTACCGGAAAAATTACTCGTTAAATGTAAAAATTCGCTCTTTGGGTGACATACCGTCGCATACTTGAACGATTCTCAACATGGTAACCGGTTTTCATTGGTGTTCATGCTCGGATTCGCAATGTTCCCATAAATACTTACATTTCTCACTGTTACTTTCTCTCTATACGTTCTATTTATCAACTTCCCTAAAAATATTGTGTTACTGTGTTTCTCGCCTTGTTCGAATTTTTCCAAAATATCTCTTTCGTGAATCAGGTGGATGTGACATAATGCTGTTAAATGAAAGAAATAGGATGGTATTCGTGTAATGATTTAGATCGGTGATGTCGATTTTAATCGATTATTTTTACAAATAATTGGTGCAAAAATTTGGTCAAAATTGGTGGTTCTGAAAGTGCCGAGTAAGTTCTCTATTTGGCAATAGTGTGGTGCTGATCATCGAAAAAGTGTTGGAAAATCCTTCATTTGAGTCGAAACTTCAACATTTTTCGTTTAAATTCATTAATTGGCTATCTAACATTCCTGCTTGACTGATTTTCCTACAGAAGTCCTGCTTCACAATAAATCAATAGTTTAATCGAATTCGATCAAAGTCGTAATCGATTAAATTTGGAGCAATCGAATAGAATTAATTAGTCAAAAAAAAAATTCTTTCGCATACTTATCAATTATCATAATTGTCAGTTCGCTAGCTAAAAATTTACAAGCTTTTCTTCATAAATCACGCCATCTCAATGAAACTGGTGAATTTTGAAAACACATTTTCACATACTTCGGGCAAAAAAATGACTAAAAAGTTAGAAAAAATGATGAAATTTAAGCTTTCGAATGCCCTTTTCTGCAAACGGAATCCATAGATTTATTCGTTTTGATAAAATGATTCATATTATTTTTAATTGAACCTACATAAAATCATATTTTTTTCCCCAAGACCCCCCCACCCCCTTGAATTTTCACCCTATTTCTGCTCTGACTGCAATTTTTTGCTGGACTTTGAAAAAACACATATTTTTGGTTGTCCTAGCAATCGATTATTTTTTCGTAGTCGACAGCCCAAATAATCGATTGCGATTTTAATTGAATTTGATTTACACTTTTAATCAATTACGAAAAAAATAGGTAATCGATTATTCGATTATTCCAAGTTTAATCGATTAAGATCTTAATCGAATTCGATTCAAACTTTTAATTGATGGTTACAATTTTTAGTCGAATCGATTACAATTTTGATCGAATTTTATCAACATTTCTAGTTGATATCGAAGAAAATAATCAATTATTCGATTGTTCCAAATTTAATCGATTACGATTAAAAGTTGTAATCGAAATTATTTTCGATATTTTTCAATAATATTTTTCGACGTTTCATTGACTTTTACGACACTTCAATCTATTTCTACCAATTTTCATGAAATTAAGGCATTCAAACGATAAAATTCAGATTACTTTAAATGCAGCGTGTAGAAAAAGGGCACATATTATGTCCATTTCGCAAATATCCATTGATATTATTTAAATATACGATTTGACGCGATAGATATCGTAGATTAATGCAACGATACAGCTCGTGTGTAAATAGACCTATTCGTATTTCAACTCTATATGAATAGGTTATGATAATGAAATAGCATTATAGGTACATGTACATTTAGCACATATGTATACATATTGTATTCATATCACGATAGAAAGAATTGACGTGCGAAATTCAGCCATTGTCACGAAGCATTTGAAATCGATAGTGTGGTTTCTTTTCTATTTTTTTTCACCATACTCGTGCGATTTTTAAAACGAGACACTTGCGAGGTATAACGAATGAGGGTAATTACGACGTCATCGTCTTGTCGTCGATCGTCGAAACAATTAAAATGAAAAAAACTTGGTTACAAGTTTACGTAACAAATTTCAATTAACCTATTACGAAGAGCTCTTTTAACGAAGAAATTGGGTAGCGACGATTTACGATCGGTTGAGTTGATACGTATATACGAGTACTCGCGTATTTTTACGTTATAATAAATAATAGAAGGTATCTGCGGAATTAGCGTTGGTATCGTTTTCATTTAGTTTTCGCACAAATCGCTGATACAATTGGGCCGGGTAGATCGCCGCTCGTCGTCGGTTCGTTGGCATGAATTAATTTTAAAATTGAAAAATATCTATACTCTCGAGTGTTTCGTCGGCGATAATGGTTTCTTATATAATTACCCCTTTTGTGAAATCGTGCCGTGTACCTTTATCTTTCATCTGGTGCACGGCGCGTCGGCAACCTGCCAAATTCTTTTGTCCGAGCGATTAGCCGAATTGACGAGTGGAGAAAAAAATTGTAATTTGTTAGAAAGCTATTTCTTTCAGTCGATTTTTCTCGTTTTGTATCATAACGGAGCCAAAATTGAAACATGGTTGGCGGGGAGGAGTCTCTAAGGCGATTTTTTTCCAAATCGATGGTATCAGTCGTAGGTGAGTGGAATGAATCGAAAAGGTTATCCTTTGATTGGTTTCGTTCGTTTGATTGAACTTTACCTTGTTTTTGATAAATAGGTAATTTATATTGTGTGTTGCAATACGTGCTTGAGATGTCGTTATTCGATCTACGTGCAGAGTATTTAATATTTAGGATATTTTTCTGGTTTGAAAATATCACTCAAGTTGCTAGAAATTGGGTCATTTTAAACTACGTTCGATCTAATATTTTCACCCTTTTAGAAAAAAAAAATCATTAATAATTTACGAATCATTAAATCATTTATTTATAAATGAGGGATACAAAGTTCTTATCTAATGGAGCTCAGGGGTTTGTAAAGTTGATGAGATAGGTAATTTACATATTTCCAACAGTCAGGTCAACATTTTCAGAAGCGATGAAACTTATTTTTTGCAGGTAAAGTTGAGCCAGTTAATAATTAGTAAGGTAGGAAGTTCGTAATATTTAATTATTCACTTTGCACCCCTCCCCCCTCTATCAACACTGCAGAAGAGACGTTTCTATACCTACTATTTTGCATTATGTATGACTAAATTGGCCATCTAATACCTCAAAATTATCCGAAATTGTTCCAATTGATTTATTCATCAGATGCATCCATCTTTATTTTGGTTTCAGTTTCAGTTTTTGTAACAATTATTTGGTTCTTGACGCTTGGTAATATTTTATACTCATCGATTAATTTTCTACGGTTACTGGTATTTTTTTGGTAATATTTCAATGATCATATGTAATTTGCAGTAAATTTTCGGTAATTTCCTGTAATCGTATGTAATTTTCACATAAATATTGGTAATTTACCACAAGTTCTCAGTGAAAATTAGTAATTTTCGCAAAATTTTTCATAAGCATAGGTAATTTAGTGTAAGTCATCGGTAATTACCAGTAATTCTTTACAATTTTTTCATGATCATTGGTAATTTACCATCAATTTTTGGTAAAAACGTGTATTTCTTCGAAACATTACCGTAATTATTGGTAATTTACAGTAATGGAAAGTCTGAAATGAAAAATCAAAATTTTAAAATTTTGTTCATTATTTTTTTTAAATGTGGGGGGGGGGGCGATGGCGCCATTTTTTTCACTTTTGAAAAAATCAAAAAATAAGGAATTATTTTCTCATACAAAGGAACAACTTTTGGGGGGAGGGTTGATAATTTCGTACCTACTATTTTCTCCCAAAAAAAGGAATAATCAAAAATCTCCTAGTGCTTTATTTGTTCTAGGAAAAAAACGTTTATGTATCAGTGATTCTTAAAATTCTTGTAATTCATAGATTTGATAATTCTAAATCTCCTTATTTTTTTGAGGGGTCGGGAATCAAAAAATCGTCTCGTGCTTTATTTATTCAAATTCTCTAAATAATAATATTACAAATCCAATTGAATCAAAGAATTTGTGAAAATTTCAAAGTCCAAAATGTCAAGTGACGCAAAAATGGACAAAAAACTCCTGTCTGACAAAATGTGTAATTTGAACTTTCTTGGAATTTTTCAAGTGAATTAAGTTGAAATTTTTCTAGTCCAAAAATTCATTTGTGTTCTTGAAAATTTTCAAACCCAAAAAAGTTTGAAAGTCAGCGTAATATCTGAAAATTTTCAAATCCAAGAAGTCTGTTTGACAAAATAGTGATAAGTTACCTGATTCATACAATTTTCTAAGTTCAAGAAGTCTAAATTATTTGTCTGACAAAATATCTAAAAATCATCGTTATCTCTGAAATTTTCCAAGGTGGAAATCTGAAAATTTTTTCAATTCCAAAAAAGTTAGAAGGGGCTCTTATGGCGCAAGTTGTTCTACATTTTGGTTAATTTAATTGAAGATTGTGAACGGTTTCGAAATCACTTGAAAAAATTTCATTAAACATTATTTAACGAATTCTATTTGTAACTCGAACCAAAAAAATAGCGATTTTTTGACCCTATCCATTCGCTTTTCAATCCATTCGTAAACGTATATCCATTTCCAATCTGCTAAATGACTAAACCATACCTACTCCGTTTATATCGAGCGAATGGGAATTTTTCGTATCGAAAACCGTATTCGAGCCAACTCGGCCCACCACCAAAAAACAAATAGCTCTCGCAACGAAAGGCTGTAGCGTTATTCAAAGCAACCGATGCAGAAAGTAAAGTTTATTTAATAAATTTATTTTTCTTTCGTCAAACAATTTGTTAAATTCGAATACACGGGTTAACCGAAGCGGCGCGCCGACATATACCGCGGATAAATCTCGATCGAAATTTACAACCCCCGCCGTCGAATGTTTTATTCTTGTAATGAACTTGTCGATACTCGCTATTAAATTAGAAATTGATTAATTACCGCTCCCGGCAACAAGATTAATTCGAATAGGAGAAAAAAAACACCAGAAGGGGGAAAAATTCGAAACAAAATAAATTACACGGTATCGCTGTATCGGGTATGCTCGACTAAGCGAAACTTATTTGTTTATACAAGACGCAAAAGCTGCCACGTTGTAAAAGTTACATCACAATACATCGAAGAAGGTTTTTTTCTAGGGTTTTCACACGTGTACTTTGTCCTACTGCAATTCGTTTGAGGATTTTTATGGTAATTGCGTATAAATACGATATATTGAGTGGCCAGAATGCAGAATGGACTGAGGAGTCTGTTTTGTTCAACTTTATACGCATCCTTTTTGGCGAATATCGCTATAGCGTTAAATATTATGAAAGGATTTCGAATTAATCCTACAGGAAGGCGAATTTCCTAAAGTAAACTTCTTGAAAAAGGTCGCTTTATATAACGACGCTTCGGTGGGATTTAAATTAATGATTCGTCGTTTATAAACAGCAACGCGAAGCTTTTTGAAAAGCATTCGATCGTAGAATAGTTGCGGTGTTTCAATTCCAGTCGCCCTCGAGTGGTCAACTAACCTTCTCAGTTATTGAAAGAGTTGTTTGGTCGGTAAAAGATTCATTTACTAAGAGTAAGCACACGCTTTCAAAAATACTCGTCCTTTTGTATACCATACGATACATACACGATGCGTTAGAAAAACGACCTCATCGTCGTACGAGTAGGCAGTATTACGAAGTAAAGAATTTACTACGCCACATCAATCGTCTCACTGTGTGATTGTGGTATTTTCTTTTATGGTGCTCCCTTCGTATACAGAGTGTTCCGGTCGCAGTGCACAGTCTTCAAACCAGAGATGCAGCTACCCAAACTACATAACTGTAAGCATGTTTAGCGACCCTAGATTTGAATGGGCAAAGTTATGCACTAGTCTTGGAAGATGTTTCAAAATTTCAAAACCTGTTTGAAACTTTCTTGTAGAACTTTTCAAGCTCTACTAAATGAGTTATATTCATGTTTTGCCTAACTCCAAAATTGAAGGAGTTACAATGATGTAGAAATTTGTAGGCTTCATAATTCCTTCAATTTTCAATATATGCAAAATTTTGTAAGAGTCATTTTTTGTTGAGCTTTTTGAGCACTACAATATGAGCTAATAATTTTTTGCCCAAATCCAAAATTGGAAACATACGAGACCATTTCGAAAATTTTTTGATGAGATAAAATTGAATTTTGAGAAAATAATGTCACTTTTTATCTTTTTAACAGTTGTAGCTCCTTCAATTTTAAAGTTATGCCAAAAATTATTAGCTCATTTTGTAGAACTCTAAGAGCTCAACAAAAATTATTCATATAAAATTTTGCATAACTTGAAAATTGAAGGAGTTATGAAGCCTACAAATTTCCAAATCATTGTAGCTCCTTCAATTTTAAAGTTAGACAAAATATGAATATAACTAATTTTGTAGAGCTTGAAAAGCTCTACAAAATGTTTTCGAAAAAAATTGCCTATCTATATTATCAGCGGAGGAGTTACGACGTTTTGAAACGTCTACCAGGTCCAGTGCATCACTTTGCTCCTTCAAATCCAGGGTCGGCAAACCCTTGTACATTTATGTAGTTTGGGTTGCCGCATCTCTGGTGTGAAGGCAGCGCACTGCTACCGGAATACCCTGTATAAATCCATTCCATTCATTCACCTCAAAAAACGTGGCTACTTGGACTTCAATCGACATCTTCGGTATGAAAATTAACCCACGGCTGCATGATTCAGGGTGGCGAATTGGAGGACGAAAATTCGCTCGAATCGGGTTTCTAATCAAGCTGTATTGTCCGTAGCTGAAAATGTCGCACGTCGTTTGACAAATGTGTAAACAAGGGTGGAAAATAAAAGAACTTTTGTTTAAAAAGTTGAACTACTTGTTGCCCCGCAACGTTTACCTAACGTATGGAAGCTCGACGTGTCTAGTAATGGGTTAAAGTTGATGGAGAGCTTTGGTATGTTGGTATAATACGTAAAAGTATAAGACGACGAATTAATCATTTGCCAGGCGATTGCCTTTTGCTCTCGTACTCGAATTTTTCCATCCTTTGGTGACATTGTGTAAGAAAATTTTACCTATTCGCGATACCCTGCACTCGAGAGTCGAGTATTCTTTACTTATGACGTTTTACGCTTGATTAATGATCGAAATACAAATGATTGAAGAAAATTTACTCCCAGTTTACCCTAAGAAGCCTTAGATACTTTTACGCGCCAGATAATTTGTGTCTGGTAATTTATTACAGACAGCAAATGTGCAAAATTTGTTAAACGAGGTTTTTTCCTTCGGTAGAGAGTAAAAGTTGATAAAACTTTTTTTTCGAAATATATTACACAAAAAAAAAAGGCAATTCGATAACGAAATAAAGCTGTGTTAAAGCTCGAGGCGATTTGAAACACCGCAGAACCTTGCTCATCATGCCCACTCCGGCATCTCGTAGATTTATTTTAAACGATTGTTCGTTCTAGAAGAGTGAAAAGAACCACTACGAACGCTGGTCTCTACATGGGTCCGATGATGTAGAAATTGCCCAGTATACGTATTTATTATACCGATAGTGATACCGATTTTAAAAAGTACGCTGAGAAAGCACCTCCGCATATACGTAATGGAATCTCGTTTGATCTATATCCAGCTAATATACTCGCTATGCGATTGTCAGCTTTGATTGAAATGGAATGCTATGCGAGTGTAGAGTGAATCAGGTATAGTTTATTGGAGAGTGTGATGTACGGCTTTTAATTGTCTGGATGCCAATATGGGTAAAAAATTTAGCCCAATGATACCACAAATACCACTTCCTCGTGACGATTCGTAAAAGTGAAAACATCATTGGCTTGGGTCGCAGAATCGTTTAAAACCGATTGAATGAAAGTGTATCGTGAGTGGACCACGATATTGAAGCAATATGCCGTTTATTTATTGGGTAGATAATGGAAATTATGAATAATCGAGCTATAAGAATTGATTATGAAATTGTAGCATTCTTGTTTCGAATCTCTACTTGGAATTTTGTGGTTATCAGGTGGAGTTGCACGAGAGTGAGCTTAGAGTGGACTTTTTTGTTGAAAAATCCCCAATCTTTCAAGCTTTTAAATTGATGATTTCTTTTTCAATTGTAGCCCAGTAAAATTTGACTAGGAAATCAACGCATGTAGAAAAATTTATATTCTCATTCAATGAATGCATCAGATTCAGTGGCGTAATCTGGATGAACTCACGAGGAAGATTTATGTTCGATTTGGAGGAGGGGATCGTTTAAAAATATAATTTTTTAGACATTAGAAGAGAAAAGAGTAATGCCCGAGCGAACCAATGGCGAAATTTTAACAAAATCTTTGGTCGAGAGAAAAAATGTTCAGAAAACGTATTTTTGAGAAATTTGAAGAAAAAGCTCATATTTTCCTTATCTTGGAGGGGGGGGGAAGAAATGCCTGTCGCAAAAGTGCATGACTCATGATGCAAGGACGCCAATAATGCGATGCCAATATATATAGTCGAATCGCCTAATAGGAATTTTGTGCGAATGCTTGGAATGGGCTTCTTTGTTGGAAAAAACTCCAATTTTTCAAGCTTCCAAGTTGATAGTTTCACGTTCAATTGTAGTGCAGTAAAATTTGACCGTGAAAAAAAAACCAATTGCGTTTTAGCGAGCAAAGATTTTTTGATTTTGAAATGTTCTTTTCGGTGTTCTGATTAATCACCAAAAAGTTCCCAAACTTTACCTCACAGCCTGTCCCCCAAATGTTATCTCAAAAAGACCTCATCGTTGTTTTCTGCCTATAATTCTTTAAGTACGCGTTTAAACGAAAAAATTATTATAAGTGAAATTAAAGTACATAAAATTCGCAACAAAAAAGCATATATTCATTTTTTTCAGAAAGTGAACAGGTGGCTCAAAAACACGTTTCAAAATATACAGGGTGCAACATATGAACAGAAAAACGTTTTTTAACATGAAAAAACAAAATGACCGAAAAACAATATAATTTTTATGTACTTTTCAACCATTTTAAAAATATTTTAGACGATTTACGTAATTTATCGAAGTGCTTGCTGCTTAGATGCTGCTGAACTATTTTTAATCAATTTTTGTGAAATTTGCGACAAAAAAATTTGTTGTTATCAAACTTTGATGATATTTTTGATTTTTTAAAAAATAATTTTTAAAACATCATTTTTTTTGAAAATTTTAGGTATTAGTTCAAACTAAATTTTATGATACATATTCTGATTGAACCTTCTTTTCCCTTTTCTTATTAAAAATAATTTTTTCAGGGAGACCAAAATATTAGTATCTCTATAACTACCTGCATAAGTTTTTCATAATTTCAATTTTCAGAACGTCCTTGGGAAATTTTTGAGAAAACTCGGTAATGTTTAAATTTTATTATTATTTGTATTTTTTTTTCAATTTTACGAATTTTTATAAAATTTTTTCCAATATTAGAACTTTTCATTTTTCTTCATTTTTTGTTTCTCTTGCTTTTCATGATATTTCATTCAGTTTAGTGAGGTTTCAAACATGGATCTTAGGCATTTCATATTATGTACTTAAATTTTCTTGACTGGAAAACACGTAAAAAAAAATCTGGAGGCAAGAAATCAGCCAATCGCAATTATGTTTCATTTTTAATACGAGTAGCATTCCCTCAGCAGAATAGTTTTCTGAAATATACCTACACGATAGGTGATTTTAATTGTATTTTTTAATCTGATTAGGAAAAAAAATGTGAAAAAATCCCATCACAAAGACCGTTTTTTCACAAAACTAACTTGGAAAAATTACCTATTTTTCATCATTTTGAACTGAAGGAATCGATTTTTTGGGCGAACTAAGGCTCCTACGATTAAAATAAATAAAAACAAAATTGGAGCACGTAAAATAGCCTTTCTCATTGAGCAAGTAGTTTTTTCCTGGAGAGCATAATTTTCAGGATATCTATTATGAAAAATTGGAGTCGAATTTTTCAAATTTCGGTAAAATGTCTCTAAAATTACCCCCCCCCCCCCCTGAAAAAACAGGGTGAAGATATAAAATGTGATACGTTGTAAAATATAAAAAATGCCCATTATTTTGTTTTAAAAAAAGTAAATTCATATTGAGCCCGAGCGAAGCGAAGGCAAAAATTTCAGATCTTTCAGATTTTGAAAAGTTCGCCAATTTTTCGAAATTTTTCAAAATATTGTGGCCTCTGTTAGACTTCCTAGACCCCAGTTAAAGCCATCTCTGGTAATCACACTTTTGAAATGCTAGTTTAAAAATATATCAGAATCATCCTACAGAACTGAAACATCTTTCAAAAAGTTTCAAAGTGCAAGGACTGTGTAGTTCATAACTATGAGATAACATAATTTATGATATTTTGAATTTTTGAGAATTTTTACAGCATTTTCGACGCTTTTTAGAACATAAATACTTGTAATTTTTACGATGACGTATAGGTATAGTAGGTATATATATCTAATCAATAAAAGTTCGCTCATTCACTTATCACCAGCTGCACACCGTCAACTTCTTAATCTAATGACAATTCACAATACTATTTTCAATATCCTTTTTGAAAAACGAAAACTTACGTTCTATAAAATATAAATCAATTAATCCAACTAACGAGATTTGAAAAACTGCACAAGTGCACAGCAACTTCGCACGTCTAAATAGCGAAATGTGAATAATTTATATGTATAAATAAATAGCATTTCCGATCCAACGGCTTGAAAGATTTATCGGCTTAACGCCATTAATTCGTCGTTGTATCGAAGCTTTTAGCAACTTGGTTTAAGCTTTTAAAAAACTTTTGTTCGACGATGATGCTGTGAAAACAAACACGTATGTAGATGATTAACAGCAACGCTGCGTCAGCAATTCGCAAATGTGTACGACAGACGGCCCTTCGATAGGGGGAAAAAGAGGCTCTATGCTTATTACTTCGCGAATACAATTTTTCGCGAAAATCGGATCGAAATCACGTTAATCGCGCCTTGGGATATTATTTCGGGTATTGGAAAAACGATTATCGTATTCGAGGCAGCAAAAGTAGGTAATGCTGCGTAGCAGGATAACCATATCGAGAGATATTCCAATACAGCAGACTATCAAACACATACTTACGAGTATCGTTTCATTTTACCCTCAGGCAAAAAAGAAAAAAAAACGAACTATAAAACGTTACGTTTAGAACGTAATCCTTTATTGGTATTTTTTTTCATACATATTCGTATACGTATAATAATACGTTATTTATCAGAATTTTCTAAACTACACGACCGCACTTGCTCCAGAGACGGATCGATTTTCAGTGGTAAAAATCGAAAGTGATGATAAAACGGTATCCGAGTCGACTGCGACATCGACACGAACGAAAACAACCGTTGGAAAATTTATCGACAAATTAAAAGTACAACTTTGAATGACAGCTCCGAATGATGGATGCTGCGTTGTTGAAAAATCACCTGTCTTCTCGTTTTTCAACAACAAATAATTCAATCGATCCGCCTTGCTGGGTTTCTCCATCTACTCTCGATGCCTATAATACTCGTAGTAATGAGCCACGACGAAATATAAATCGTCGCCGATCGAACCGACCGTTTTAATTTTTTAAAAGCTTTTGCCACCGTAACTGCCTAATTTTCATATGGCCGACAAAAAAAAAAAAAAAGAATAGGTACTCGTTGGATCGAGAACGAGTGCGAATCGAGTGTGATTTTCTTAAATATTCGCACAGTTCCATATATTGACCTATTTATGCGTGTAACAATTCTCAATAGAGAGAAAAAAACCGCTGGAACCTTTCACTATACGTAGAATACTATTCTTCGCAGACTCAAATACACGTTTGTCGCGTAGCAAGGCCGTTTCTTCGTCATAATCTGGCCTACACGGTGCTCTTTATAAAGCATTAGATCACAGAATGGAAAGGGTAACCGTGGACGAAGATTTTGTCGTAATTAATCGGTTATTTTTCCTAATCTCCTGGTACCTATTTAAAACCCATACAGAACCGAGCTGATTTTAATTACGTACATATTTGTGCAAGTTTACGAGTATCTCGATGATGAAAAGCTCGTCAACACGAGGATCTATTATAAATGCGCAGACAGTTTCATTAAACCAATGTTTAAGATTGGCCAAGTGCGAAAGGTTCAATTTGAAATACCTCTAGGGTTGTGTGTTTTGCTGTGGTTGGGTCTGGGAAACTTTGAGGGGATGTTAATGCGACACCCGAAACCTTTGAAGTTTTTCAATACCATCTCTCCGAGAGCGAATTTAATCTAGATTTTGAGCTGACGTACTGTGATCGTATTTGATTTGCAGCAAATTCAATTTTCTCCAAATGACTTTATATTTGTTCGATCAACGCAGATGGCAATACTTTGATTAAATTTTACGCCACACGTAATGAAAATTTGCCACCGCGTCGTACGTCGCGTACTCGTAATGTCGACTGACGCCATTTTCAAACTCGAGACAACAGGTAGATTTTTAATTAAGCCGCTTTCTAGTATAATTTGCGTATACTTTCTAAAACTGTATCGTATCTACCGGAACTTTACGCACTTGTATACGAATCTATACAATGGTCGAAGGTACTTTTAGGTACCTGTACTTTTTAAGTATGCCATTTACGTGATTAACTTTAAACGTGCCATTATAGCTGGCTGCATAAATCGAGCAGCTACGTGAATATTTATATCAATTGGCATTAGTTTTATTGTTTTGAAAGAAACGTTTTATAGAGTGTGATTACTCGTAGAAGCACCGAATGATTTTTAGGGGTATCTATATGTACAAAGAGAGATAGAGATATCTCTGAGGGAGTCTTTTGACTACCTTTGTTTTGTTGATATAATTCAACCAGTCGAGTAAATGAAGCTGCATATCGAGCTGCGTAATGACGTCTAAAAAGGGAATTATTCTAATATCGCATCCACTAACCTAAACTACAAACGCTTTTGTGCACGCTAATGTAACAAATTTTATAACGTTGGTGGTCGATGCTCGCGATATTTGCGAATTTCACTTTCAAATTAACGATTTAGCTCGAGATTGTTGAGATAACGTGTATAATCATCGCGATGACGACTTGAAATTTGGCATTTGGCGCGGCAGGTTATACGACGAAGTCGAAACTGATTTAAATTTCAAAGTAGCGAGTACCTCTAATTCGTAAATTTGGATGTAGGTAGACGCAGGTTTACGTATTTGCTCGAAGCAGGTGTAAAAAGTTCCACATTTTGTAGCTTATTTAGTGAAGACGAAAGTATTGCGAGGGGGGTGACGTACGGAATTGTTTTTCACTAGGATTGGTGGATGGTCGTGTTTCGTTTTGAGGTGTTTTTTTTATGAGGTTGATTGTTGAAACAACAGAAATGGGTTTTTGAGAGATTTAGGCAGATGTATAATTTAGAATGTTTCGTAACTCCTTCAATTTGGAAGATAGGCAAAATTGGTATGAGATATGTTTTGTAAATCTCAATGTGTTCTATAAGAAAGATCATATGCTATTTTTTCGTATTTCGATTATTTAGCGAGTTACAGAGCATAAAGAGTTTTAAAGATTTATTACCCCTACATTCTGGCAGTTAGACAGAAACTGTATGAAATAATTTGTAATTAAAAGTGATGAAAGAAATACTAGAATTTGACCGAATTCATAACCGAAAAGCCATCAACTGATAACCGAACCCGAAACTGTTATAACGTGGTTATTTTATTCCTAATAGTTTTTATCATCCATAGTCGTAAACATTTTTCCTGCATTTTTTTGCCTATTTTCTTGAAATTAATCAATATTTCTATCAAATTATTTGAAAAAAGGGAAGATATATTCATTAACCGAAACCAAAACTCGAAAACTGTAACCAAAATATCACCAATTGGAAACCCGAAACTGAAAAAGTTATCAATCATGTAGAAAAAAATCAAAATTTTGCGATCAACCGAAACTAAAAACAGGAAAAGACCACAAAGTTGAAGAAAACCAAAACAGAAACAGAAAATCAAAATTAAAATTGAAATTGGATTGATGAAAAATTGAAACCAATATTCCAAAAACTGTAACAAAAACATTACCAATTCAACTGAAACCCGAAAGTGACTACCGGAAACCGAAACCAAAAACGAAACCGTTATTTTCAAGTTTATTAAAGAATTATCACTGATATTTTTCACCATTTCTTGAACATTTAATTTTTAATTTTTCACCTGCTTCTATTCAATAAAAAAAAAATATGGTGATTAACCGAAACTGAACTAGAACCAAAAACCATAAGAAAATTCTCAACTACCAAAATCAAAACCACGTAACCAGCCCCTCAAAACCCGAAAACCGGAAAAAAATTGTGGACAAAATTAAAAAATTAAAAAAAGATAAAAACCGAAACAAAATCCGAATAACCGAAACTGAAACGATTAGCAAACTGCAAAAACGAAAACTGAAACCAAAAATTATGACTAGAGCTTTGAACTTTATGAAATTGCATATTTGTCTACGGTGAAGAAAAAGTGAATGTTTCAAGGATGATTCATGAAATTTCCTGACGAATGAGCCCAATTTCATTTTGCATATT
>FIZU01005823.1:0-33457 GCA_900064475.1 Pseudococcus longispinus
AAAATTTGAACCGTTTTGCTCCCATAATGGGGGGGGGGGGGGGTACATAAGAAACAAACACTAAAATTATGCTATCAAAACTACAACACAAAAATGTTAGACCAATTTTCATTCGGCTCCTATTACAGCTAAAAAGCTGTTTTTTTTTTTAAATATCTCCACGATTACATGAAACTAAATTTATAGCGAAGAGTCAATTTTGATTTTTGAGGTCCCAAATTTAGAGGAGGAGGTGCAAAAATTGAGATATCAAAATTTAGGAAAATTAGTTTTTTCCAAATATGAACGTTTTTGATTCTATAGGACCAGAGTTACACGCCAAAAACCAAATTTTTGGAATTTTTGCACCCCCTATCCCAAAATAGGGGTGAAGACCCCTAGTATTATGCCTATGTTTCACTTTCATTGCCTCTGGAATTCATTTCTCCAGTGATTTTAGGCCACAAAACAAAGGATTGTCGGCGAGCTGGGGGGCGGGGGGAAGACTGAAAGGCCAAAAATCGAAATTTTTTCATCTTTATCGATTGAGGCATCAGAATATATACTTTTGACCTAACGCAAACAAAACAAAAAAGGGCCCAGGGAGACTCAGCGCAGAATGATGGTCGATTTCAGGGGTCAAAAAACATAAATTTTGATAAACAATTGGAAGTTTTTCAAAATTTTAAATGAAAGCGAGGCTTCTTTCTCTTTCAGATCTCTTTTTGTTGGTTGGGTGGGGAGGGGGTAATAAAATGGCATTAAGCACGAATTCGTAAGGTTAAAAAAATGGATTTTGATATCTCACTTGATGACTTTGAAAATTATCGATTTTTTTAGATGTTTAGCCTACAATCACCTCAAAAATGGATTCCATAAAACAGAAAGCATGCATCTTGATATTCAATTCAACATTTTTTAAAACTTCCTTTGATTACTTCGAAAATTTTTGAATTTTGAATCCACCTCCCCTCTCTCCTCAGTAGACAATTTTTTAGGTTTAGGAATAGATTCAAAATAGTCTCAGAAATGGATTCAATGGCTTTGAAAACCAAAATCAAGTCGAAATGTTTGGAAAAAAACGTAAAAATGAGCAATGGTAATGAGTTTTAGCTTCACTGTCATAATTCAAAATCAGATTTTCAAAACTGAATACTCAAATAAAAACGTTCAAATTTTTGAAAAGTAAAGACATCGAGGGGTTTAAAACTATATTTGATCACCCAAAATAATCCAAAAATTGTTCGAAAAAATATATTTGAAACACAAGAATTTCTAAAACCGTTATTTCCAATTTTTTTTCCGTCATACGACATTATCACTACGGATGTGCGGGTTTTCACGTTTATCTATACAAAATAACTCTCGTATTTTGAAAATCACGTGCGAAATATTCGCTACCCGCGCCTTATTACGTGATCCCGAATGTGTAAAAATAAGCTGGCGTACGAATGAATGACACAATCATCACGTCACAACGATGACGTAAATAACCGTACCGGAGTCCTTATTAAGGTATGGGATTAATGTTGTTCGTTACGCATTATTTTGAAATTTGCATATAACGTTGTTTGGGGCGGCCTTGTCTATGTCAATTTTTACCCATCTGGTAAAATCTTGGAACCATCTTGTGTAATTATTCACCTGAGAATATAAGACGTAAATATTTTTTGTCTTTGCGAAGTCGACGAGAAAGAAAAAAAAATCCTCTGGCTTTTTTCTCCTATACCCCTTTGCGCTTCATTATTCGGCAAGATTATTCTAAAAATAAGCACGTGTACGATATGAGAATGAGAATCCATCATTTTACACATTCTTAGCAACACGTCCTCGTCCAATCCGCCATCCTCATTATTCCGCTATTTATTTATGTGTTTTTATCACCAACAAAGAATCATCTCGCGTTATTTAAAGTTACACTAGATATAGACGAGAAATTGCGATTTTATAGTTCTCGCCGATGAGCGAAATAGTATCGGGGTAAAAAAAATAAACCGAGTAGAAAACGTTTTTTTTTTTGCAAAAATTCCGTTTTATTGCTTTTTTATCTAATGAAATATTATCGTGAAAAATGTCGATCGTAAATTAGTCGTACAGGCTGGTTTGATTCGTTTATATGGATGAGACAAATCGTATGGGGTTCGAATTGGACTATTTGCTATTAGTATTCGAGATGATATTCCCAATATAAAGCTTGCTTTTATGTCGTTGATCGATTTGAATTCGTCAAAGAAGTAATTACGTCGTTAAGTCGGGTACGTGAGTGGATCGGTTTAGGTTGGTACTTATTCGATGCCATGTCTGTGTGTGTGCACGTGTTGATGGCGTATTTTCTTCGATACAAATGTTAATTTGAAACCGTTTGATTAATTTCCTAGCATTGGCATAGTTTTAGTTTATTCGTATTTGTGTATTTGATTTATAATACACCTGGCTGCTGCCAGAATTTCAAAATATATAGTAAACATTGTTCATGTACCGAAGTTGCTGCTTGTTTGTAAACAATTGCCGTACCGATTTTAACGAATTTTAACCCTTCAGTGAATTTACACTAGGTACGTTTGCGAAGTGAAATTTCCAAGTGTTTATATCAACTCGCTCGATAGTTGTCTCGAACTAATCGGCTAGGTACCTATCTGCGTTGTATATGTTTGGTTCAAAAACTTCGCAACTTTACTCCATGCGATCTACGTGCTGATTCTTTTTAGGTAAACAAAAGCGTATACTTATACGACGAGATAACATGAGTCATGTGTTCGCAGCGAAGGTGTATCTTTGTAACTTGACTAATTAGATATAAAAGTTGGCAGCTTTACAAAAGGCACAAGTTGTCAAAAAAGCAAATTTATCTGATTACTAAGTATACCTTCCAATGTAACTCATTTAACAATTAGATTCCTTAACATGAAACTACCGCGTTAAATTATTAGCGAAGAAGCAGCGCTGTGCTACAATGTAACGTATAATTGATTGCAAGGGTTTTCGAATGTTTCGCTTCGACTACGAAACTCGAAAATTTAATCGTGTTTACTTTCGCGTATATTTTTATACAAATAAAAATAAATAAAACATAAAATTGGCGACCGAATTTGAATTTTATCCTCTTATATTAAAATTATCATAAGTTAAAATGCGGCGGAGGTGGAACCTTTGACAATAAAATTGAATTACTCGGGTAAAAGTAAATTTCGTTATCAGCTTAGGTATACGAGTATATGGTTAAATAATCAGAAAACATGTCTACTCTCGGATCGGAATGCTCGAAACGAATTTCTCGTATGCCTTTGGCAACAATGACGGCGCTTTACTGGAAGCTGCTTGTATTTGGCCAAAAAGTAGCGATCCGTAAAAGCATGTTCGACGATAGAAAACAAGCTGCAGGGACGATGCCACCGTATAGAATTATGTACGTGAAGTTCTGCTCCGTGTTGTCAGTTTGCCGCCGTATACCATTCGAAGCGTTTTCACGAATAGAAAATTATTTACACGGAGATACTCTAAAATTAAACCTTGGTGTTTGAAGTAGGTACTCGTTATAGTTGATTTTTTTACTCCTTTTTGAACCGAGCCTGAGAGCCTAAAATCTCTACGTTTACGGAGTCGGACCACGGTAAAAAAAAATTTATTTCGTTTACCAAATTTACTCTCGACAAAGGTAAAATATCAGCGATTCTGTCTTGTAAAGTGTCATTTGATTTAGCGCAGAAAGCAAAGATTACGTTTAAACATTATTTTACCTCTTAGGTGTAATTAATTGTTATCAACGAGATGATTAATGGTTTAAGGATGCGGCAACCGAGCTTTGCCTAACGAGTAAAAGTCCTTTGCGAGGTATCTTCTCTATGGGTTATTGTTTTGTGTACTCTTTTTTTTTTTGGTTGCCAAAATAGGATGTACAGGAATAGAAATAGGAGAAGGTGTTTTTCCGCTGGTGCGAATGTGAAATTTTATCATTTTCGTACCTACCCACGTATCTGTAGGAGGAGATCTGAAACGGTGAAAAATGAAACCTCGCTGTCGTACGTGTGTTTTTTTTTTTTTATATAAATGGCGGCAGGTTGGGTACTGTGGAGCATGCCTTGAAACGAGTTTGTGGAAAATTTATAGTGGAATTATGAATTAAAATTGTTTTAAAATACTGAAAAATGTTTAAAATGAAGTAGAAATAGTCAAGAAATATGTACCTAGAGTTGTAAAAATATTTCAAGAAGATTTGGGTTTTATTCGAAAATAAACTTATAGCTGTTTCAGTCCAAAACGTTATTTAACTCCATCTTTCGTCTTCTGAATCACTCTCTAACAACTTTTTCAGTATTCCTATTCAAAAGGAGAAGTACTTTAATCCAAGGTGCATTAAAAAATAACCTTAGGTATCATCACAGTTAATCAGAGTGAAAAAATCACGATTTCAAATCCTGGATATGTTTCATGGTTTGCTCAGTAGGTAAATAAATAAATCATATTTTCTTTAAAGGTAAAAAAGAGAGTTTCTTGTTTTCATTGTTAACCGAAGTTTAGAGAATCTGTTAAATTTCAATTGATGGTCATCGTAACTGGTTACTTTTTTCGTAGTTGGTTACTTTTTGTCACTATTTTCTCCAAATGTTACTTGAAATTACTTTTTTCATGAATTTCAAGTTGAAAAATAAATCAACACGAAAATTGAAATGGAACTCAAAGTGAATTTTTGAAAAATTTTGTAATTTTTTTGTGTTTTCGTAAGATTGCCCCTATCTAGTCTTTTTTAAATATTATTAGGCCTATGTTGAAAACTTGAAACAGGAATAGCCTAATCGTTGAAATTGTTGAGATTTACATAAAAGTCATGAAGAGTATTGTAAAAATGGTCAAAATATCACAAAAAACATCGAAAATCACGTTATATGTATTATTTTCAATTTCCATAAAAATCAGTAAAAATTTCGTTAGAAAGATCAAAAAAATCATGAAAAGTTTCGAACATCTCGTAAAAATTGTAAAGATTTTCCTAAAAAATTTTAAATTGCTGTAAAATTGCTTGAAATGCCATACAAAACGTTCCAATATTCACAAATTTCCATAAAAAAAAACAGTAAAAATAACGCAAAAATGGTGAAAAATTATACAAATTTGGAAAAAAGTGAAAATTAAAGCATTTTTGTACGACACTTTCGACGATTTTCATGATTTTTTTTTACCATTTTTACAATATTTTTCAATAATTTATGTAAAAATTTCGACTGATATACCTACTTGATATTTTTGAAGACTTTTTGTTTTTTTTTAATCGTTTGATTCTTATTTAAAATGATTTTTATAAAAAATTTTACAACTTTTTACGAGATTTTCGACAATTTTTGTGATTTTTCGACAATTTTTACGATATTTTTACGAACTTAAGTTGACTTTTTGGCAATTTTAAGAATTTTTCAAAGATTTTCGACAGTTCTTCTGATTTTTCAGCCATTTCTCCGATATTTTCACCAATTTTAATGACAATTTCAAATAATTTTACCACATTTCAAACAATTTTTACCATATTTACACCAACTTTTTAAAAAAAATTTACCATTTCAACAACATTTTCAAAAATTTTCATGATTTTTTGACCCATACAAACATACTAAATGGTTATGAGAATTTTAATGGGTTCGTTCCCACCACTTTTGCAATCTGAAATTTTCATAGTCCAAATTGACGTTGGGTTTTTTACTTTTTGGGTGAAATATGATTACCAAAGTACTGTGGGGAGGGGGGAGGGGGGAGTTCAGTTACGATACCTGAATTGACTTTAAAAAATTTAATCCATTTATGTCAAAAAGAATTGCATTGCATTTTCATACTAAATAGTACAGTTACCTAAATATGACTTTTTGTCGGGGTGGTACAAATTTTTTTTGAAACTTTCATGAATTTGGAATATAATTATGTACCATGAGGATTGTGAGTCTATTTGTGAAAATTTTTTCAAAAAAATCTATAGCTTTCGGGTTTTTCATGGAATTTCAGATTCGCACGTGTTGAAAATTTCAAAAAAATCTCCAAAAAAATGGGTGGGGTGGGGTACATGGCTGTATTATTTTTACGAAATTTTGTACGTTTTTTCGAAGCAAAGCGAGTGGAACATTATTTTAAAAAATCAAAACCAAAAAAATGCACAATTTCCCATTAGTTCAAGTTCCTCGAGATCAATATTTCAAATTGATATGAATGAATGGTTGAAAACAGCACCTATTCTCACATAAGATGTCGAACTTGGATTTGAACAAAAGTAGCATTTTCGAAAAGAGCATATTTAAGAACTCCCTGAACCAAAAATGTTGCTGCCTCAGCGGCAGATTTTTCGATTTTTGGCGTTTTTTGGAAATTTAAAAATTGTTATTCATCAGCAAAAATATGATAATTATTTTCAAAATTAAATAATTTACCAGTATAATTTACGAAAAATTAGATTCTTGCCTAAATATCAAACTTCTGTAATCGGATTTTGCCTGCTTTCAAATTTCAAAAAAAAAGTCGAAATATTGAAAATGGTGAATTCATAACGACCTACCCCAATTATTATTATTTTTGCCCACATCTGCACATATCGAACCTGTAATATTCTCGACTCAAAAATGTGAATTTTTGCAAATCGAGCTTGCTTCTCATCTTCATTAGATCCAGCCCTGGTAACGAGTGCCTTTTCGAAAACCATTTCTATCCATTTCCCATCAACTTTTTCGTTTACTTTTTTGATACAAAATTCGCTCGCGATTTTCTACTTTTATTGCTCCATTCGCCAAATGATTCTCGAATCTAACGTTCGAATGATGGTAAAAAAAGAAAAAAAAGGAATCAATTTAACCGGTCGCTCGGCCAGACATACGCCGTAATAGCTCGCAGTCGCTGTTGCCGTCGACGCGTAATTGGCGATGCGCCGAGACGCTAGCCGCGCATCCGAAAACATTACACATCTTCGTTGACAAGACGACAAACTTTGCGAAAATTTCGATTCACGTATTTCTTTATTTAAAAATCTACTGCGCGATAATTAATACATAGGTGCAGTGGTGATGTGATTGTGGCAGTGTCGCGATGCTACGTACTCGCAGAATTCGCTGATGTTATTCGTTCTCCGTTTGTGATGTGTTCGGTAATCGCGTTGAATGTCGAACCTCCTTGATTAAATTTATAGTCTAGTCAAAATGCAACTCTGAGTGACGGATATGTTGAAAGGACAGGGCAATGCATCCCCTAAAACGAACCTTAGCTTAGCTAACGAAACATCTTTAGAACCGGTCGAAAAAACTAAAAAGAAGCTTTCATTCCGCGAACCCGAAATTATGGGTTATTATATGCAGATTGGACAAGACGTCGCGTCTAGATTATCGAAAAAATTCAAAAATAAAAACGGCACCAAAACGCCCGCGATGGTCAGCAAAAGTTGCATATTTAAAAATTGCGCCAGCGAAGATAAAGATATGAATTATGAACATTTTACCGCGAGCACCGAAGATTTGAATTTAGAGGTTGGTTTGTGTGTTTTTTTAAATCTAGATGTTTAAATAATCTCATTTTTAGAATGGGCGAATGTGTTAAATTAAGAATCTTTCAAAGTCATCGTACCTATGTCTAACTAAAACAAGCATCCCTGACACTTCTGTGATCTAAATATAATTTTTCGATAGGAACTTTACTGATAGACAAAGACACACGTACTTATATCTACCTTTTCTAAATTGATCCACAGTTTATGACACAATGGCTGATATCATCCTATAAATAAATCGAAACTACCTGCCTTAGGTATTTGTATAATTTGAAAAAATGATATCAAACTGTGTAAAATCCACCAATAAAACTATGTAATAGCCGAAGGCAACATAACCTACACGGATTCGTTGAGAATACCAATTTCAATTTTTTTTTCCTCTGTATAAAGTCTGCGTAAGATCAGAAAACATTCGTACATCGTATACATACACATTCGCAGACGTAGTAATTCTACAAAATGAGTAACGTACGTAAAAATGTGTATTTTGGGTATTTGGCACGATATCAGAGTCCGAATGTGAAGTTTCGTTGACATCGATCGAAATGTGTTCCATTTAAACTCATCCATCATTTAACAGAAAAAAAAATCAAATCGCGAAAAAATGATCTCGTGTAGCAGATACCTACGACTACATTAACGTGGAATGTATTTTTTGAAATTTTATTGGAATATTCGTCTTTATGAATCTTTCATCAAGTTGTCGGTTCTTTTGAGCAAATAAAATAGTCGTTGTTTAAATACTGTATGATTTATAAGTCTATAATAAAACCATTTTAGATAATAAACGAATAAAAAAAGGGGGCATTGCAGCTATCAAAGATAAGGCATGCGGCCAAACTTTTGGCATTCCGGTGAAACAACGTTGCCGTATTATATACTTACGTAAATTCTTGAGCTAGAAGTTATTCTGATAATGATTTATAGTAAAGGATTAATGGCAATCAAGAATTTTAAATTTAACCATAACCGTTTATTTTGGGCCAACGATGTGCGGTAGTTATCATTTTTAATTACTGCCTAATGATCTGAGAGGTAGAAGTACATGTACCAGGTGTTGCATTTTTTCACTCGGTTATCTGCAAGTGATAGGTGTGTTTTATAAAAGTATTTAATTTATTAGGTGCGTGGCTTTTTCAACATTAATAAGTCTCAATTTAAACTTATTGGGTAGTTTGGGAAAATTTTAGGTCCTTTATTTCCCTCGATTTTACTTTACCATAGATACCTATTTCATTTTTGAAAACATTTATCAAAATAACTATCATGATGCATAGTTCATCCACTAACTTCTGCAATCAGTTAGTAGATTATTAAAAAGGTTCCTGTTCATTTTCCCGAATCCGAAATCCCAAATCCATTTTCCCGAATGCAAAAATCCCGGGTACGTATACCTTCGCTCCAAAAAAGATGAAAGGGCGTAGCTATTGGGACTGCCGCAGCTTACGTTAGAAACAATGTACGACGACCCGGTGGATGGTGGAGTCGTGGTGATGTTTCAAGTACCACAATACTCAGAACACACACATCCTCCTAATCAGGAGGAATGCGCAGGTTTGAGGGTAACTGAGCGTGTAAAAAAGAAGGCTGAAGCTCATCCACAGCAGCCACCCGCTCAGCTTCTCCGCACAAAGCTAGTAAACCTGCCACCGGATGTATTGGCTCTGTTACCAGAAAGAGAATCAATGAAGAAGACAATTCGGAGGACTCACAGAAGAAACATGCCACCAAATCCTCGGTTCCTGTCCAATTTCCCGAATCCAGTTTCCCAAATAATGTTTTTCCCCGAAAAGTCGTTTTCCCGAAAGCTTTTTTCCCGAATCCCATTCCTCCCGATTTTTTTTTTTTTTTTAATAAATGAAGTTTTATACTTAGGTATACGAATTTATTTACTTATGTTATGAGATAAGGTACAAAGGTAATCAATTTCATTGCCCTCGTTTCGGTACTCTTCCCAGCACTGTCTTACAATTCCCGATATCGGATATTGTTCTGAAGTTCCAGCCATTTTCTCTTTGGGGTTACTTTAACACACCGAACCATACTCAATTTGGATATCGCGATTTCAATGTAACCTTGTTCTTTTTGAACTTCGGTTAACCCAACATGAAGGTCTGAATTGTCATTGCTAAGTGCTATGATTTATGAAATTACTTGTGAATTATTGTATGCCTTCCTTGGCCTTCCCTGTCATCAACTAAAATACCTTTCCATGGAAATATTTATCACAAAAACTAGTGTTTTAGAAGAAAATGTTACGTCATTATTCGGGAAAAACACTGTTCGGGAAACTGGATTTGGGAAAATGTACGAGAATCCAAATCCACAGTCATTGAATGATTTTGAAGACATTTCTTCTGGTTGATGCTATAAAATTTATTGATGTCACATTCGGGAAATGAAGTATTCGGTATTTCGAATTCGGGAAAATGGGCGGCAACCTATTAAAAACGATTGTTCAAATGTTAAAACGTAGACTTTATCCGCATAACCTTGAGTACCTATTGTAGTAGCATATACTGGTTGAGCACTTGATTGTGACACTCTTGTGGGATTTTTGTGATAAAAGGTAGGTTGGCAGTTCTGATTTCCATTTGAATTACATTGAAGTTGGAACTGCCAACCTAATTTTTATTACAGAAATCCCACAAGAGTGCCACAATCAAGTGCTCACTCGGTATAGACAGATTTCATGAAGACAACCTGTAGCCCTATGTCTAAAACAATGTAGAAATTCTAGTTTGGAAAATTTCAAATAAATCGAAGAGGTTGGAAAAAATATGTACTTAATAAAATATACATCAAAGAAACTAGGAATAATTAATTTGTTTGATACAAATTTAGTTTTCTCTAGATTTTTACTTAACCTAGGCACATCTTTGAATGCTAAAATATAATCATTATATACCTAATACAATGATTATATCCCAGCAATCAAGCGGCGGCGCAGCGTGCCGCTAGATATGCAGCATAACAAATATGGATTGTTTTACTATACCTTCGGAATAAATTATCATACATATTTTTTCCACATAAGATGCTACAGTGAATCCCTGTTTCATTATTTCCTTTGGAATTTCAGTTGATGTTGTATTTTGTAAATCATTTAGAAAATTGAAGTATGCTGTCTTGATCTATGTTGCTTTTTTCGCATTTGGTGACAAGTATTTTGGAATTAAAAAGTGCTTTTTAAACTCTTCTACTGTGGCTCTTGCTAAAACTGATCCACTGGTCTGATTTTCTTTTGACTAGATTTTTACTTTACCTAGGCACATCTTTGAATGCTAAAATATAATCATTATATACCTAATACAATGATTATATCCCAGCAATCAAGCGGCGGCGCAGCGTGCCGCTAGATATGCAGCATAACAAATATGGATTGTTTTACTATACCTTCGGAATAAATTATCATACATATTTTTTCCACATAAGATGGTACAGTGAATCCCTGTTTCATTATTTCCTTTGGAATTTCAGTTGCTGTTGTATTTTGTAAATCATTTAGAAAATTGAAGTATGCTGTCTTGATCTATGTTGCTTTTTTCGCATTTGGTGACAAGTATTTTGGAATTAAGAAGTGCTTCTTAAACTCTTCTAAAGTAGCTCTTGCTGAAATTAATCTACCGATCTGGTTTCTGAGAATTTGAAAAAAAAAATGTGCATTGTGCATTCATGATTGCTCAAAGAAGTACCTACTGTTTAATAAGTAACTGTAATTACTTACCAGGGCTCCTTCTAAAAATCTGATACGTTTCATAGCTTGAGCATATCATTGTGGATCTGTTTCGGTATCATCTACCATCAGATTTGTTAACGATCAATGGCTCAATAGCAATGTGTTGAAAATCACAGCTACGACTTTTGTCATTTCACATTGAAAACTTTAAATTGACGCAGTAGAAAGGTAACATTTGACGTTCTTTTGACATTCCATAGACCAAATCAGACTATAAATGTGCCTACAATCTAATCTCTTGATCTAAGAATTTGGTAATTTAACTTGAGTGTAGTGATATAATATCAGTAGTTGCAAATTTATTCTTGAGAGAGCGATACAAATCATTTGAATTTAATTTTTTTATCAATGAATAAATCATTAGTACGAATCCGATCATTTGAAATAATTGATTTACCTATTGTAGTAATCATACCATTCATTGTTTTTTTTTTTGAAATTTATATGGATTGAAAAAACATAGTTAGAATTTTAACATTAGATCCTTCTGTTTCCATAAAGAATTTTACCCAAGTTTTTGAATAAGAAATTTGATTAGGTATTAATTTCTTGACTAGATTTACATGATTCTAATGCAGGTATAATTCTATCATAGATATTGTTAGAAAAATGACTCCATTTTCTAGTTCGAATTCGACATAAATATCTACCTTTGGAATTTTCATCCTTTTTATTTTTCAAAAATGAAGCAACTTCTATCTTTTTCCTTGAGGTAGAATTCAAATAGGTATTTAAAATACGAGTACCAGAGACCTCCTATATAGTGCATCATCAAAATTTAAGAAAATATGACGCATATGGTTCTTGCAGCGCTCCAAAACGAAAAAGTGGATAGGTTAATAAATACAGGATATCTAAATACACATTTAACCGTATTATTTGATCCAGGCACTCGAAAAGGGATACCGATGGTGTATTTGTCCTGTGGTCCTGGAATTTTAGGGATCCGACCAAATGAACAATTCAACATTTTTTGAATTTTTTACTTATAACTTCTTAAACTTCATTTTTTTTTGAATAATTTTTTTAGTGGTGAATCCAAAAAAAATGGATCATGAATATTTTTGTACCTGAGCCCAAAATTTAATAAGTGAACTCTGATTTGATTATTTTTATTGGCCTGAAAAGAGTAATATTCATATTAGAACTTAATTTGAATGAGGTAAAAACATGGATTTACATTTTTTTCAGAAGTAATGGTATTTTAAATTTTTGGACACCCTTTGATGTATGATTTTGAAATTTGTTTGATTCTACAAATACAGAAATTATTCCACCATTTAAAAATTTTGTTCTTGTGTGATTTTTGTGGAAGAGATCAAAAGTCCCTCAGGGAAAGTAATCGATCTAGTCATGATATAATCAATGAGTTATGAATATGGTTTGATTTGTTTTGAGGAGTGGAATAACGTGGGACATTTGGGTTTTGCCAAAATTCAATTGTGTCTTAGAAACAGTCTAGAAACAAAAACGCAAAGGAAACAAATCAAGACGAAATTTAAAACAAAAGGGAAAACGTAATTTTTGAAAGGGCTCGAGAAATAAAGAGCTTGAGATGGATTATGAATCATCATTAATCGGGTTTCAGAATAAATGTATAAATTTTGAACATTTTCCTAGATTTTTCACTGGGAAGGGGAAGGACTAATTACATTTGCTCGGGACAGCTCATTTATCAAAAACTAGAAAGCCAATAAATAAGGTATCAATAGATATTAGGTTAGCCTGACTGATCATTAATCAAATTGAACACAATTTTACATTTTTGTATGAACTGAACAGCTACCAGGTGTCCTAGAATATGTGACATCCCCTGTGACATTTTGCTCAAAAGTTGGTAGGTAACATTGATAAAATAAAAGAAACACTCATCGGTCACTTTGGTTCAAATGCTACCAATTTGCGGACAAAATGCCACGAGGGATGTTTATTCTAGGGCACTCAGTAAGTTGAAATATTCTGGTATTTTTATCCAATTTTCGATTGAATCATATTTTACATGATTCATTAATATTTTGTTACCATACTTCAGACTTTAACAACTGTTAACCAAAAACCAAAACTATATAAATGTTTCAGAAATTGGCCAACTGAAAATTGGTTATCGACTGATAAATAATAGTCAAAAAATAAAATCTAAAAAGTGAATCAGTCATTAATTCATTATTCCTTGCCAGAGGTGTAGTACTTAGATCATGACGACGTCACTTTTTCATTTGATCTAAAAAAAATCATATTTATTGATAGCATACTTTACTACTCGCACATTAAGTGTTGAGCAGAACACTATTTATGGTACAGGGAATGTTGGTTATTTGTGAATATCCACAATCATCGGTTAACATTAAGTTTTCACCAAAACTGTTGATGGATGTCGAAAAGTGATGTTCTAAACCGGTTTATTTCGACATTTACCGATGAATGTTACGAATATGCCGGCTCTAAATGCTTATTTCGACGTTCATTGGAGTTTTTAGGCATTCATCTATTCATCTATCGTCAGTGAATGTGGAGAATATTGCGCCTGATGATTTCTATTTCGACATTTACGTAAAATGGTGTTGGTAAATGTCGAGAATCACTGGTCAATATCAAAAATAAAAATTTTCAACCTAAATTTTGTCGACATTCACCATCATTACTTGGGGAATGTCTTCATTCAGGGGTAACGCATGCACTGGTAAATACATAAATATGGAATAAGCCTGATATATATTTTTGCGAGTCTGTGACTCTTGTACAATTTTATGTGAAATTTTTTCATCTTTTTATACGCTCTGAAATTATTCAAAATCCTTTTGTACGCAGAGTAAATACTCTTTTTGTCAATGCGATTTTTCTACAGAGTACAAATATATTCTGTAAAATAATTATACATTGTGGAATTATTCAACTCTGGGTATACTCGAGTCACAAGTCGAGTTGAATATTTGTTTTTCAACAATCATATACTCGTATATGATAAAAGAGCCAGACAATATGCTGTTGAAAATTAAATTACGTAAATGTTCGACGTGAAATTCCCAATGGTGTAGTGTATAAGCCATTCGTACATTGCATAATTGATGGGTTAAACTTTACAATATGATAATTCCTTTTTAGCAAATAATCATTCGTAGATACATTATCCATACTTAGCTTATTACCAGTCGGCGCGATAGAAAAATTAATGTTTTTGTAATTTACAGAGTCAAGCCATGAGAGTAGTGAGAACAGTCGGTCAAGCATTTGAAGTATGCCATAAATTATCTCTAAATTCGCCCAACTTCGAGGATGGTGATCAAGACACCGAAACGATACTCAGTGAAAAAGATAGCGAAATACAAAATGAAAAATCGAAAAAAGGTTAGTATCCGAGTATCACTGCGATTGCGAGCTAATTACGTTGTGAAAATGGTTAAATTCGTTCACACCTACTTTACGACGACGACTCGACGCCGACTGCCAAATTATGCAGCAGCGTACGCGCCTCCCTTGGCCATATGTACGGCCACTAGGTAAAGATAGCAATTAATGACGAGGCTGAAAATTTTTCATAACCGATTCCATTATTGATGAGATGTTTTATGCGAATGTACGCGCCACCGTGTTATTAGGTGAAAAATATCGAACAATTATACGCGATGGATAATATTTTAGCACTATAAAATGAAGCAATATAGTGGTAGTAAAGCGGTGTATTAGAGGTAAATCAAGCTTTCGCGTTGAACCAGCGCCAAAAACCTACTGAAAGATGGGAAAGTAATTATATTTAGAGGAATATTATTGCGAGTAATCTCGCCGTTATATTTTACACTTTAACCAACTTTTATATAGAAAGAACTTCCTAGTACATGAGTATTTTTGTATTCTGTGCGACCCGGTTTTCAAGCATTTTTTAACCGGCTGATCATGCTTTATTGCCGTAAATTGTCGAATGTCGTCGTATGTCCCAATTCGTTTATTGAAAAATGATATACAAAATTTACGTTGAGAATCATTGTTATGAAAACACGTGATCCTACATGAATTCTTGCAAAAAATTCGACTTTGATAATAAGTTATTGTATTTCTTATACAAAGTGAGGGTTAATCTAAGAGATTTGTGATTTAAATGCAGTCGAGTTCAACCATCATAAAAACGTAGTTCGATATAAATATATTGTTCCTATATTGCAAATAGGAACGAGCCAGACTCAAAAAAAAAAACCAAATGACGTTTCGACCATGAAAATAAATAGTTTGGGCTATATCAAAATGGAAGGGACCACATAACCTTCAAAGTTAGAATATTTTTTGCTCTCGTCATTTTTCGTGTCAGGGTAAAAATCATATCACAACAGAACTCGTTCAGTTTTCAAAAGTTTTATTCGAGGATTAAGTATTATTTTTCGATGACCATTTGTCGCGCTTTTCAATTTGATAAGTGGCTAAAATTACTAAGCCTATCAAAGTTTCACGGATTCCCTCGGTCAAAACTTTTTCTAGAATTTTTTTCCAATCTCAATTTACCACCTTCAATTTGAAATACAGACACTTTGCTTATTGCACCCGGTTCATTGCGGTGTTTTCCTACGTTAATGATGCCCATTTATAACGGAGTCTTAGGTACTGAGCCTATAGACATTCGATAATTGGGTACCTTAAATTTGGAACAGATAGTGATAGGAGGAGGAAGAAGCAGGGCTCAAATTCTTGTAGAGGGATTGATGATACTTGCGCTGAACTTTAAAATAAGTATGCGGATTGCTAATATAGGACCTATTAGGTATACCTACTCGTACACGTGCATTTGAAAGAAAATAGACATTTTTTGACCTCAATGTTCAAATGTGCTTAAATATGGAATATCGATTCAAGTATTCAGGCCCTACTCATCAAATTTTGAGATCAGGGACAAAAAATTTTACAGGCCCCCTTTTTGGTTTTCATCATCAAAAAAAGGTACCTAATAATATATTTTGATTTTTAGTGACGAAGCAGTTCGTTATTCAAATGTATTGAGTCCAAGCGAAGCGAGGACGAAAATTTTGCAAAAAATCGGTTTCAAAACCCGGAATTTTATCATTTTTTCCAACATTTTAGTCGTCATGGCCGTCAAGGGAAATTTGAAAATGACATATTTTGTTTTAGGGGGCCCCTAAAACCCCCCGAGTCCGGGAACATCTGTACCATCTGACTCCCCCCCCCCCCCTTATGGAGCCCGAGCGAAGCCCCCCCCAATATTTTGGAGCCCGAGAGAAGCGAGGGCAAAAACTTTTGGGAAAAAGAAATTCAAAAGCCATAATTTCATACTTTTTTTCAACTTTTTCATCGTCAAGGAGGGTGGCCCCCTTGGCCTCCCCTTGGCTACGCCACTGTCATGGATTATACCTTATCCAGTTTACATGCATGTTAAAATCAAATGAGGTGAAGTCAAAAGACTGTGGAAAAAATTTTGGGTCTCTGGCTGGAACTCCTATTTTGCAAATGGGTTCAAAATTTTCAAATTCTCAAAAACTCAAAAAAAATGAAATTTTTATTGATATTTTGGTATTGTTATCACAGAAGAGTAAAAAAATTCCCTGATTTTTTTGAGGTGTTCAGATGATTTTTGTACATGGTCAAAATGGTTGTGTTTGAGAATATCTCGAAGTTGAATTAAAAAACGATCGATATTATGGGTTCGATTTCAACTCCAGATGCACGTAATTCGAACCCCGGCATCCTTTTCCTTTTGAATGACTGTGTGGCTACGCTACTGAACCAAACTGGTACCATTTATAAGATTTTGAGTTTCAATTCTATAATTTTATCGATTTGATGATCAAAATCAACGGAAACATAAGTGAATTGATAAGCAAATTTCACAGAAGCATTTTAATGCATCATACTTACCAGAAAATAACCATAGACTCATTGTTACTCAAAATTTTGAAATCAATATCTTAACGCAGAGCCAGTTTACCAATCAGGGCCGTATGAGGGGGAGGGGGGGCTCACAACCGAAAAGTTAGAAAAATGATGAAATTTAAGCTCTTGAATGTCTTTTTCAACAAAATTTTTGCCCAAGCAAAGCGAGCGCGCAATATATTCCCTTATTTTGAAAAAATGATGGGTATTTTTAAAAATTTTCCATAAAATTTCTTTTATTTCCCGCCAAGACACCCCCCTCCTTGGTTGCCTGTTTGACTACGCCACGGCTACCAATTTTATTTTGTTGTATCCACAATATCAGTTCACTCAGGTTCATATTTTCACAATTTTGTAACTTTCTGCGATAAAATTAACTATAAATCAAAAATTTGTCTATTCTGAATATTCAGAAAACCAAAAAAAACAATTTTAAAACTCTAATAGAAAGTCGATGGTTTTGAAAATGATAAAAAAAAAACACGTCGACTGCAAATAATCAAAAATATTGAAAACTAAGCACCTCTCTTTCATTTTTTTCGTAGCAGCCTTAGTTCGGCCAATAAAATCCACGTTTATATCAAATTTATGAAGTTGTTAATTGCAATGAAACAACTTTAACTTCAAAATTCTCGAAAAAGAAGCCCCTTAAAAAAACTAATAGCTCTTAGGAGAAGTATAATTTCAAGCTCTACAATTTTCATCCCTTGTATTTTTTTCGTAGCACCTTTAGTTTGTCCAAAAAATCCATATTTATAGGAAAAATATACAAAGTCGGTGGTTTTGAAAATGAAGAGAAAAGCATAAAAAATAGCATTGACTTTTTAAAATTCCGCACCAACATGGATTTCTGGCCAAACTGAGGTGTGCTACGAAGAAAATGCAAAGGATGAAAATTGTACAGTTTAAAATTCACTTTTTCCGATGAGTTAATTTTTTTTCTACGGGACTTGGTTTTCGATATTTTTGCAATCAAAATTTTTTCATCATTTTCAAAATCATCGACTTTCCAACTGAGCCACCCTGTATTCATTTCAAATTCATAAATATTTCAATGATACATTAACTCAGCAATACATCCAATTATCTGAAATGAATAAAATATACAGGAACAAACCGAAGTTTCCATTATTTGGAGTGGGCAATAAAATGTAGTTTTCCTCAATTTTTCCAAATTTTTGAAAAAAACCACTTTTGCTTTTAAATTTGAAAAGTAATTGAACTATTTTGAAGGGTCAAATTCTTGGAAATTATTTTTTATACGGAGAAAGATTCATAAAAATCAAGATGCCGTGCAATTTTTCAATTTTTCAAAATTTTTCGTTGATACTACTCCAGGCCTTTGTTGCCAGATTGTGAAAAAAATTGAGTTCCATATCATAAAAAATTTATTGAACTTGAAATTTCCATAGTATCTACATTAGGGTGTCAGTTATTTAAAAAAAATTTTGAAATTGGGAGAGTGAACCCCCTAAATCTCTTCTCTATCACCTAAAACTAATTTTAGAATTTTTTCAAATTTTTTGAACAAAATTAAAACGGCGCCCACGAGTCTCAAAGTTTGACATGGGGTTTACATAAGGATTTACTTTGAACACTTTATTTCTGGAAAACACCATAAACTCTTTGCATCGCAATTGAATAATATTAAAAGAATATGAAATTCTAAACATTTTCGCGCAAAAAAATTTCCAAGTTGAAAATTGAATTTTTGGCAGGGGTTTAAAAAATATGGAATTTTTAAAATGATATGATTTATTTTTTCTAAAGGTGGAATGTTCTTTTTTTCAACATTTTTCATTATTTTCTTCACTTTTTTTAAATCCAAACTTCAAAATTGAATTTTAGCAGGGGTTCGAAAAATGTGGAATTTTTTCCATAACATGATTAAAAATTTTGAACGATTTTGACTTATTTGTAAATTTAGGTACATACCTAGGAGAGAGAGAACGGTAGGGGGAGGGTGTGGTTTAGTGGTCCAGTCAAATAAAAAATTCAATGTTTTTTTTTTCAACTTGTAACTTTTTTCAACTTCGTTATTAAAATGTCTTTTTTTTTCTAGTGGTGAGTATACGAAAAAAAGACCCTAAAATTTTATTATCGTTGAGACCGAAATTTTATGAGTATGACCTGCAAAAGAGACACTCATTTAAATGCCTCTGAAATTATTTCACCCTATTTCAGATTATTCAACATGCAGTCTTTTTTTTTATTGACATTTACGACGATCGTATTATTTATTAAAGTAAACAAAAAAAAATGAAGGAAAACTTCCCGGTAATTGGTAGTCGAATGACTATTTCGAATTTTGCGCGCATTAACGTCAGTACTATTGGGCGAATGCCATCGGTCATTTGACCTTGCCAATTTTTGTATTCATAAACGTCATAATTATGACATCGTAAAGGTACCTATAATAACGTACTTAAACAACGATACTGGTATTTTTATGTCCTATGTACCTAGACCTATTTGCAAATATTGAGAACTATGTAGACGTATAGACCTACATACATCAGTTTTTCTTCAGATTAGGTGACTATAATAGAATCTCGTCTAAATTATAAAATTACATTTTGAATTCTTTTTAGAAAATTCGTCGAAGGAAAATACAAAGAAATTAACAATTCTAGACACACAACGAAATGAAATCGAGCTGCTCTGTAATTTTCTGTACGAAAAACAGAAATTTTCGGGGCTTATTCTCCTTCATACTCGTACTTATAATACAAACGAATAAACTTTTACCTAGCACGAGTGAAAGCGAACTTGAGAAAATGATTTTTTTGTTTGACACATCAAAAGAAGACGTTAGTAGTGAAATGGCGCAAGGCTGACACGATCGCTTTGAGAGAAGTAAAATTGAAAATTAGCGGTTGATGTTCTGGCTTTAGAGGAGTAATATCTTATGAAAGAGCATGTTGGCGATAACAGATTCACGCATTGACGTCATTAATTACCTTTGGATATTGTCCAAGTTATCCGAAAGCACACCCTTTTATTTTTAATCAGCTATATTCGCAGCGTATAAACAAAGCTTTTAAAATCACGAATATTACATATTGAAGACTATATGGGACTCGTTAAACTTTAACCGAACATCTGTTCGGATCGTAGATTTATTAACCCGAAATGAAAACATTATTATATTCGAAGTATTTCATCTTTTTTTTTTTCTTCGCAATTTTTTGCCCGTTACAGATTTAATATCCGGACCAACGAGTACTGAAACTTTAGCCTTACAAGATCATTCTGGTACGTCGGAAGATCAAGTTCCGGTGAAAACTTTACCACAGAGACCTATAAGACTGGATATTATTCCTCCTCCGCCTTTAATTCCTAATACAAGCAACGCTTGTAATTCGAACGGTGGAAATGTTAGAAGGTCGCCGTTGGTAAGTATATTTCGTTGTCGACGAAAATTTCACCTCGTAGTGTATTCCTACTAAGTATATTTTTTCTCACTCTGTTGCTCTGTCTTTTTGTAGAACGGAGGTGAAATGTACAGTTCTCCGTTAACTGAACCTCTTAAAAATATCAGCGACACTCCATTACCGGCGGCTGGTACCCCGCTAAGTACTCATCACGAAATACAGTTACTTAGAGAGCAACTTGAACAGCAGTCGCAACAGACCCAAGCAGCAGTTGCTCAAGTTCATTTGCTGAGGGATCAGCTGACGGCTGAGACCACGGCGAGATTAGAAGCTCAGGTATGGCTCGAGATAGTGACGTTCGCCAAGTCGATTCGTTCGGTTGATTAATTCGGTTGAAATCTTCCGCAGGCGAGAACTCATCAGTTGTTAGTGCATAATAAAGAATTACTAGATCATATCGCATCTCTTGTCGCGTTACTTCAGCAACAAGAAAGAATACATTCGCAACAGCAACATCAACAGCAGCAACAACAACAATCTCAGCAACAGTATCAATATCAGCCTCAACAGTTCCAGAATATGCAGCATATTTCATCGGTGCCTCAGGTTAGTCGAGTCTCGTAGCTTATTTAAAGATCTCATTTTCATCTGTGGTTCGTTGATTGACGCTATCGATGATATTTGCTGACCATGTAACGCTTGCTTTGCACTTAATTTCAACATGGCTGGCATTGGCATGCTTGCTTACGAAATCATCATTCTATCGGGGCAGTATCTTAAGGTATGTGCGAAAGGGAATCGTAAAGATGGGTAATTATTTGGAAATTATATAAATATCCGAACCGTCGGTTTTCTCGCTCTGTATCCAATCGAAGCTCCGCATTCGATGGTTATCAAATCGAATGGAATTCGATTTAAAACCCATTGACGTATTTATTCTTGCGAAAAATATACCGCAGACGTGCGAATACGTAATCGGAAAACATTTCGACCATTTGCACCGATTCGGTAATCTTTTAAATAACCTTAATAAACAAAAGGCCGCTGGTGGATTGGTATTAAAAAGGGGGTTTTTATCGTTTATCTTCAATTTATTGCGGACTTGGTCGTTAAACCAACGAATTAGAATGGTCGTGTGGTATTTCGTTTTGTAAATATTTCTCAGGGCTTGGTACTTTTTACGCGAGTCGAATTCTTTTTCCGGCGAAAAGGTTAAATCCGAGTGATCGTCTTTGGTAAAACACCCAGGCGGTGATTAACGTCACCGAAAACCCATCCGGATTAATTATTTGGCTATTGAATAAGCCAAAATGGTTCACGTAGATATTTTTTCGAATTTTTCATCACATAGCACATAAAATAGTTTAAAAAATTTTATAACAGTTGAAGTTTGGTTTTTAATTTTTTTATCCTCATATTTCAATTGAATTAATTTCCTCATCTTCGATAAAGGTAAGTTTTTTTTCATTCATTTACATACCTACTCATCTCTTTTTTTTTTAACATCGTTTATTTTAATTTTTTTCCTTTGTATTTTTTTTCGTACTCATTAGTGATGTTTTTGTTTGCGCTTTAGCCAATTAGCGATTAAACATGCATGATGAATTTTTGTTGTACCAAAATCCATTTTTGAGGTAAATATTTTGAAATATTAATTTAATTTCTCATCGAGGTAGAATTATGCTCGAGCAACCTTTTCTACTCATTTGTTTATTTTTTTAATGAGATCGGAGTGGTGGGTTTTCGAGGTTGATATCTGAGAACAATTTCGATCCCTTTCACGCGGTTATTCTCTTTGATGCGGGCAATTCTCATTTCTGCCTTCGCGCTAATGTTGGAAAAAGGATTATAAAATCATCGAGGCTGAATTTTTAATTAATTTCTGCGGTTTTTTTTTTTTAATTATTAAAGGGGTAAAAAAATAATGCTCGGTTATTAATTTCGTCCAAATGGAAATTTTAATTTTTACATATCTCCGATGACATTACCATGACGTAGAGGCGAATCCAAAGGTATGGTATTTTTAACGTGATTTTTGCCTACTTCGAATAGCCAACCAATTGGAAATTTGCTTATTTTACGTAGGTAATTTTATCCTCCTACGAAATTTTTCATTTTATCGTTCACCATTTCGAATACGTAGGTTGACGAAGGTATTTTTTTTTCGAAGCGATGGAATTTCGTGATTTGGCTTCATCAGTATTTTTTTATATTCTCGTAAAATGCCTTTGAAATTTATGGGAACAGTTTAAACGTTGAAAAAAAAAAGATAAACTGTAAGGCAATTTGATTGAAAAATTGCTCGAAAAAATTGACTCACTTGAAAGAATTTCTCGTTTGTAATGACTAATGATAAATTATCCGTATGAAGAAAAATTCTCACGCGTTTGTAAACACGACAATTTCACCGCATTAATAACAACCGTTGGATAGGTAGTTAGGTACGTAATTAACTAGGCAAATATAGAATAATAACGTAGAACTGGTGAATAAACGTTTAGTCGAATAGTTTTTGGCATTTTCGCGTTATTTCGTACGTTAAATGTATCACTGTCTGCATATTTCGTTGGAATTTTCGCATTTGCGAGGGTGTACGCCTACGGGTTTTCTGATAAATATATAAACTGTGTACTATTTGCATCCGTAAAGTGAAGTTGTGTGAATGGCTGGCGAAAAATGAAAAAATTATGGTTACCTTTGCGCTATAAATAATACCTACCTATGTGTGTATTCTTTTCAAATTTCCGAGGTATCATTAATTTCACCCCACGAAAAGTCACAAGTAAAAGGAAAGTGAAATTTTTCACGTTTTGGAACAAAAGCTCTACTTACTTGTGGAGTAAATTTCGCAACGATGGGCGTATAAAAAATGGAAGTTTTTTTTGCAATCAGAAATCTTTTTTGAGGGGGAGGAAAGAAGTGGTTTTTTTGAAGGAGGGATTTAAAATTAACGATATCTCGAAATTTTTGAAAAGTATCCATATCACAACCCGAAATTTTAATTGAAAAAGTGAGTTAAAAAATTTTCAAATGGAAAAAATTGACCACAATCTGACATTCCAGTAAAAAATTCATTAAAAAAACTCCCCCTGACCCCCTCGTCATTTCCATTGGATATGCTTTGGCTCTTTCTGCTATGTCAAATTAAAGTGCATATTCCAGTCTGACATGTCTGACTTCAAAGAATCGACACAAGTACAATATTATTAATATCATGTCTCGTGAAATGTCTAAAAGGCAAATTTTGAAACAATCTAAATTTTTCCAACTTCAAATGTGAACTGACCACATAATAAAATTTTTCAAAATCAAAAAAGTCAGCATTTCTGAAATTTTCCAAGTCCGGAAAGTCTAAAATAGCCTGATTAAATGTCTGAAAGTTAACGTGATTTATAAAATTTTCTGAGTCAAAAAGTCCAAAGTGTAGGTATGTCTGACAAAGTCAGCATTATTTTTGAAATTTTCCAAGTCCAAAAAGTCTATGGAAATCTGAAAATTTTTCCAAGTCTAAAAAAGCCTGACAAAGTGTCTATAAGTCGATTTTTAAAAAATTCTAAGACAAAAACATTCAATATGTAAAAAAGGTCATGAAATAGACATGGAGTTTCGAAAAAAAAAGGAAAAAAAAATCAAGATAAGTAGACACCCAAAATCTGATAATTTAATAAAAAGCCATAATTCATGTTGAATTGTCGAAGAGTAATAAAAACTTGAAAAATTGTCTGTGATTTATTGATAACTGATAAGTATCATTTTTATTGATGATTAAAATTGTTGAAATATGAAAAATTCATCATAATCTGATATTTCAATCAAAAATCAATTAGTTTATGAAATTTCGATGAATACGGGGTGTTTCACAACTAATATCCTTCCTTCCACTGAGTAATTAGGCAACTCATGCTGAGCAAAAGTAGGTATATTTGACTGCCCTTGGAATTGAAGGAGCAAAGTTAAGCTAATTCAAGAAAAATGTTTTCCTAAACTTGTTTATCATTTTTGATTTGTCATCTAATTTCAGCTATGATAGGTAGAGGGTTGCAGTTTGCACCATTGGAAGGAGCATTCATTCTAGTTTTTTTATTTTAAAAGTTTTACTTTTTGATTTTGAAGCCTCAATAACTGATAAAATATTCAAAAGAACAAAAAAAAACATTTAAAAAAAATGAAAATTTTACTGAAAATAATAAAAAAAAATTTTTTACTAAAAACTGGAAAAGTAAAAATTTTTCTAAAAATAAAAAAAATTAAAATTTACTAAAAATTTAAAAAATAAAAAATTTTACTGAAAATTAAAAAAATAGAAATTTAACTGAAAATTAAAAAAATGAAAATTTTACTTGAACTTGGAAAAATAAAAATTTTGCTAAAAATTAAAAAAATAAAAAATGTTATAAAAATTAAAAATTTTACTGAAAAATAAAAAAAAATAAAAATTTTACTGAAAATTAAAAAAATTAAAATATTGCAATATTTATTCAAAAATTTCATTAGTCACTGGGAGGCTCCTAACTCTAGAAAATTTTAGATGAAAATACTAGAATGAATCTACCTTTCATAGCTAAAATGTTATGGCAAATCAAAAATTCTGAACGCAGTTTAAGAAAAAAAATTGTCTAGAATTAGCATAACTTTGTCCCTTCAACTCCAAGGGTAGTCAACCATATCTACTTGTGCTCAGCATGGGCGCCTAATTACCCAGCGGAAAAAGTGGCATTAGCTGTGAAACACCCTGTATAAAATTCAACTTTTAAATAATGTTTCAATGAAAAGTCATGAAATGTTAAGAATATCTTGCTAACAGGGGCGAAAGTTTCAAGTCGAATGAGGGGGGAGGGGGATAAGCATAGACTTCTAGACCTCAAAACAATCCATTAAAATTTCATCCCTCTGACTTGACTTTCACCTCTTTAAAACTTTGAAAATTCGACAAACAAATTTTCAAGTAAGGATAGATGTTTCCACTCAAAAAGACAATTGGCGTCCATTTCCTACCCCCTCCCAATTTTCAAAAAGGCCGAATTCGAAAAAAGTTTTTACGAGAATATTTTTCTTAAAATCTTAAAGTGGATATTTTTTATCAAAAAGATGATCCGTGGTAATTTTCCACCATCCTTCTCCGAGATAATTTTCAAAATGAAAATAACGAATTAGACAAATTTTTCCAAAAATTGCAAAACTGCGGGTGATGATTTATTCAAGTAAATGTACCAATCCATATCAAGATCATTTCCAGAAAAAATTTCTCCAAAAAATTTAATTTTTTACCTATCTGCTGAAAAATTGAGAAACACAAAACAGATAATTTTTTTAAGTTAGTACCCCTGATAATTGTGGGAAAAGTAAAAAAAAACGGTGTCAATAGTCTTCTTAGGAAAAAACATTTCGTATTCAGACCACTTTCGGTAATATTTTTATCGAAAAATTTTTCCTACAGTAAGTAGGTAGGTACCTACTTTGTTAGATTTTTAAAACAGTAGAGAAAGGGGAAGGGTTGAGTTTCGGTGTGGGGTCGAATTTTTACCAGATCATTCTGAGGTGTAGACACACATTCTTAACTGCCTGAAGTGATCTTTCAACAACGAATATTTTAACTAGACTCACTGTTTCTCTTAGTCGACGAGAAAAAATTTTCAGAATTGAACCTCAAATAGTTTTCCTGCTTTAACATTCTATACCCAGTTTTCTTGTCGTTAATGTAATTAAAATTCGAAAAAAGTTTAGTTAGTTTGATAAAATGAAACCATCACTATGCGTTTCGATACGACTACATAGAAAACAGCCCAAACTCGAATGAAAAAAATATTTAGATTTTGCGATGGCGTTAAATTCTGTCGGAAAAACGTTTTGTATTTATCAACATTTATGGCTAAACCTTTGGGCTTTGGTAAATCATTTTCGCGAAGCGCGTTCACGTACGCGCGTAATATCGCTGTTGCGAAATAGATTTTTGAATTAGATAGTTTTGACAGGCGAGCTTAGGATGATGAATTAAAGCGTTTCGATTTGACCCTAAAGCCATATTACGCCGTTACAGGCGGTCAATTTATCTTGAAAATCTCATTTAACTTACAAATGTTTTAACGTTTGACTTACTACAAGTGAAAAAAAGAATAAAGGAAAGAGTTGCCTCGACTAACGATAAGATGATAAGTTGCTCGGGTATAAGAATTATTTCGACTTAGTATTTCTAACATTTTAAGCTAAGTTAATCGAAGCGAAAAGATAATTGTTAAAGCATGAACAAATGACATGAGGCTGATGGTAAAATTGGGTTAAATTCTTAAAACTATACAATCGCTCTAGCATTTTTTTCCCTCGCATCGGAAAAAAAATTCATACGTATAGATTTATATCGCACGTTTATTAGAAATGTTCAATTTATTGGAATAATTTCCGTATATTTTACAGATCGGTAATGTAATGTGTGAAATGCAAACTCCAACAAATGGACCAGCCTTATTGCCAGATTTCCAAGAAATAGAAGCATTCCGACATTTATCAGCTCAACAGCAGCATGCGCCTACAATAGAGAATAGAAATCTGTCTTCATCATCGTACCTACCGTCTTCCCCACTGCACAGGCAGTCGGCGCAATCGAGTATATTTAATTTTGGATTTTCGCCGCCCACCAACGATCAATTCCAAGCCCAGCTAATTCAACAATTGCAAAATTTAAACAACACATATCATAATCAAAAATCGAATAATTTATACAACCAGCAAATGTCGACATTGTATCCGCCTCCGCAGCAATCTCAAAACGCCGGATCTCCTTTCCGCATGTCTCCTTATTCCGCCTCACCGGTGCCAGGTCAAGGATCCAACGAATCTCCGGGTAAAGATCGAATGAGAGACGATTCGCATTTAATCAAACCCTTATCGCAGGGTGAGACTATCACCGCGACCGACGGAGACGGTCGTGTCCGGGTTATAGTTCCTGTATGTGAAGAAGATACTCCAGTTCCTCGCCTAGAACCTCCGCCTCCGGGTCACAAGCGTAGCAAAGAAGCGTCGCCGACAAAATTAGGTACCCAAAGTTTATTCCTATTCGTATTTTAACCAACGGTCGTCCAATTAAGCAATCTCATCGAATCGTTTAATTCTAACCCCTCGGTCGAATTATTTTACAGGTAACCAATTAACTTGTGACATGTCTTCGTTGAGGGTATCCGGAGAAGACAAACGTAACATGCAAGGTGTTTCAAATGGACCATATATTACCCGATCAACCAGCGAAAAAGTACCTAACAGAAGTGAAATGATGTTGCAAGTTCAAAGAACCGCATGGGCAAGGCATACGACTAAATAGGTGGACCGTGGACAGCGTATGAATTATCTGCTTAATTTCTTTGTTACCTGTTGGTGTGAAATTCCAATGAAGCAACGAAAGTTTAAAGAAAATTGTGGTATTTATCATTTGATATTTTCATGCTTTATTCGACGTTAAATTCCAATGTGTTTTTTCACCATCGTTGAAAAAAATTCTATCGACGTGGTTGAAAAAAAAAAGCAAGTGAAACGTGACGTCAATTTTTCTCGTACCTACGTATTTTTTCGAAAATCGTGTTATTTATGGTTTCTTATTATACTGGAGATTTTTTTGTTTTCGACAAAATGAATTTTCGCCCTTGTTATCAAGCTCTCTCTTCGTCCGCGTTTTTCGTCGTCGAATCGTTCGTTTTTTGTTCGGATCGTAATGTGCTCTTTTTTTTATCGTACTCGTGTTGGGATAATGTTGAAAAAAGGTACTGTGTGTATTTCGTCAAGCTGTGAGAAATTTTCGTTTTTTTATAAGTGTTCTATGAAGTGGGGGGGGGGGGTTGAAGTTTTTTATGAAAAGGGTATGTTTTGTAATTCTATTAATTTTGATTTTTGTGTATCGTGATGGAGGGACCTTATTCTAAAATTTTGAAAGCTATCCTATCGTTCTTCAAAGTTTTAATTATTTGTTTTTATGTGAAAATCACCCTCCCCCTCCATTTTTCGCTCCAACAAGTAAAGTATAAAGGCTGCTTAAACGTTTCAACCTTCATAAAAATGAAAAAAATTGAAAAAAACGTAATTACAACTCGTTAATATAATCTCTCTTGATAGGAAATGATGTTGAAAAAATGTTAATTTGCCCATACGAGATGTAAAAGGGCTTCAACCTCCCTCAAAAGTCAGGAAAAAAATTTAAATTGAGAAATTTTGTGTTATAAATTCAATTGCTGTCTTTCTTGAACATGAAAAAACCCTAATCAAGTTTCAACTGTCTCCCATGGGAAATACGAGATTTGTTATTTCGATAATATAATGTAATTTGAATCGTTCTCGTATTTTTCAAGGGGAGGGCGGTGAGAAGCTGAAAATTTTCAGTCTTTTTCTATTAATAGGGACTGTACAGATGACTTTTTATCAACAATTTTCATTTTTAAACGATTTTTGAATTTTTTGGAAAATTTTGAGTCTTTTATAAAAAAATTTCAAAATTTTTCAATTTTTTCTAATTTTTTGAAATTTTTTTGAGGGGTGATTTGAGTTTTTTTGAAGTCTTTGTACATCTCACCTGAGAATTCTAATGATTTTTAAACACTATATTCTGTGGAGAGAGATTGTACCAAGGGTTTGAAATGAAGAATTCTAAAAATTTGAAAATTATATAGTTCTCGAGCAATTTTTTATTCTTTTGGTATTCTAGACCTTTAGGTATGTTCTGTACCTCACTCAGAGGACTGAGAGTAGCCGAGATTAATAAAAAATTGTTTTCTCCCAACTGGGAGAGGGATACGATGGGAAAAACTGAAAGAAAAAATTTTCGTGACATGAAAACAAAGGTCACCTTCTCTTCCTTTGACTATCCTTCAATTTTATGTAAACTCATCTTTTAAAAATATACAGAATGAAATCAGTACATCGATACTTATTTCATTGAGAGGTTTTTAAGAAAAAGGGTCTTACTTAGTCAAACCGAAAAATATTTTTCGGATGAGAAAAAAATCGTTCACTGGCGCATCCTATCGGATCAAATGAGAATGTTGTTTTTTTAAGCCGAAAACAATAGCTGCGAAAAAAATCGAACATTTTCATTTGATCCGATAGGATGCGCTAGTGAACGATTTTTTTTTCTCAGCTGAAAAATATTTTTCGGTTTTGACTTAAGTCCTTTTTGCCAAAAGGCCCTCAATTGATCGATTTTCCGGTAAAAAAAATTATCGAGTTTTAAATTCAAATTTTATAGATTTTCAGAACAGCAAAATAAATGACTTTTTTTTAATTTCAAGTGATCGATGGAGATGCTTGTAAAATTATGCTTCCACATCTCAAAACGATTGAATAAAAAATTAGACCCCCTCCCTCCTCTGTCTGAATACATATTTTTATTCAAGTTTTGAAATATTTAGGCACCATATTTTTGATAAAATTTGTATTAAATTGGACATAATACGAGTATTTTCATTTTTTAGTTCACTAGAGCATCAAATGTCGAGTAGAAGGTAGAAATATGACCCAGGGTGTTAATATGCCTTCCTAATTTTTCATAATGGAACGTTGCTAAAAAAAAAAAGTGGAAAATGCTGGTTATTTTTTGCAAACATTTTGAGCCCTAGAAATAAAGCCAAGTTTTGGACCATTGAATGCTGAGTTATGCAACAAAACATAAAGGTGGTCCATATTCCTATACCTCCTAGTTTTATAATTTCAGCTTCCCTCTTCTTCAGGTGTCAAGACGTGATAATTGTTAAACATTTTCACATTTTTAGTGGATAATGGACAAGACTTCAAAATTATGAGGGTTTTAATGTCTTTAAAAAAAATTTGAATCTGTAAAAATTGTTTTAAATTTTATAATTTTTGCCAAATAAAGCTCTGAAATTGCATAAGTGCATATTAACCAGAGGGCAAGGTAAAATTATTATCATTTTATTTTGAGATCTGGGCGCAAATTTCGAGTCAATGTTGGTCCAAATTTCGAATAAAAAATAACAAGTTTCATCCTCGATTGTACAAGGTGTCCATATTTCGATTATTCGATTTTTTTATCAAATTAATTTACGAAAAAATTTTGCATTTCATACAAAATCCTTTCATCTGCAGGGCTCATTCCCTTCAATTTTTAAAAATAATCTCTCTTATCGTCGAACTTTTCTAATTTACCTTGAAAATTTATTTTCAAATCCACGGATTCTTTTTTCAAAAAGTTTTAAATCTTTTTCGTCTGAAATTCGAAACAAGTACCTAATATGTGTACCCCATCTGAAGTTTTTTTTTCTAGTCTCGATGATAACCCAATCTAGGATACCCTGTTAATTCTCGTTTGATCGAATTTTCGCTTATCGTATTCTCTACTTAAGATTAGGTAAATATTTATCATATATGGCTGTGATTGTTTAATTCGCGATGATATACGTTTTCAATTGGATAATCATCGTTGAAACGAAAAAAAGTTGCTTCCTAGAGAAACGATCGAGTATTTTAATTAACACGACGAATAATAAGCCACAGAATGGTCGATATTTACGAACCGTTTAGAAAAAGTAAACCAAACGAGGAAACGTTTGTATCAGAATAATCATCTAAAACGAGAATCTATGACTACGAAAAATCTCTCCATTCGTAATGAAAACATTTGTACAGCGACGAGTAAATTTTCATAGCTAAGTAGAAGGTCATTGAGAAAAAAGTTGGTTAATTTTTTTCGCTCGCATTGCAAAAGTACCTACGTATATTTGCGAAGGAAAACTTTAGATTATAAATTTCCGCGTCGTAGTTCTCTTAAATAACTTTTTTTTTTTCCTATTTTAATGAAGATTTATAAAAGATTATCTAACATCGAGAAAAGCCAACGAGGTCGTAAGAAACGAGTCCATTTTGCGGTATTAATAATATATTTAATAATTTCACATCCGTCGAATCAAAGTTAAGAAAAATGTAATTTTTTCCAACTGCGAGAGTATATTTCCAAACGTACAATGGTATGAAGATTTTCTTGACGAATTTGTATTTTTTTTTTTTGTATTTAAATAAAAAAATGACTGATTAAATGTTATTTATTAAGTCATATACATACGTGTATTTTGTTATAAGCGATATGCTATAGGAATAAATTTTTTTTAAATATCGAGCGTTTATTTTGGTCGAATGGGTTGCGAAATAGGGCTGTTTGGGATGCTTCATTATTTCAGATGCTTTTCGAGTATTCAGAACGTGGCGATGATGAGTACTGGCATATTATTATACGGAATATTTGGTTTCTCGGTGGCTGTGTTTTTTTGTGCGAATTACATTCTGGGTATGTCGAATGGCTTGGTTTAGAATTTCATAATGACGATGAAAAATTTAATATAACGTTTGTATATATTTGGTATATGTGTACGGTGGTTTTAATGACGAGAATCATTTATCTTGCTGTATTAATGGTTGATGTTTATTTACACATACGTAGTAATATATCGAGTATACTTTGAATTCTAAATATGTACATACCTTTAGCTTTTGACGCACGTTTTCGCTCAAGCATTCATTTCCTTATTCCAAGGTGACGGTTATGAGTTGTAATAATATGCACTACGTAATACATCAGCACCGGCTCAGCCCCCGTAGAGTGTTTTTCTTAAAACAAATTCGTTACCTAATGTTACAGCTGAGTCCAAATTCTAAAGTAGCTCGATGGTTCGAGGCACTTAATCCGGTACCTTTATCTAGACCAGAAAGCGGTTTCGTCGATTACGGAGACACCGACGTCAGTCGAGAATCATTACTACGAGTGTCGAATCGCAAGAAAAAGTTACCTTTGCGACTCAAGTTGCGAAGAGCGACTACATTCTAGCAACGAATAACGAATAACCGGGTTGATTGGCTTCGTCAATTCGTTCGTCCTTTCGCTCAAGCGGTATCCGGACGTCAGCCGTGATAATAGAAATTCCAAGTCGGTGAATTATGGTAATTTGCCATTCTATAGGAACTGATTATAGACCTATTCGAGGGTAATCTCGATACCTATAAACTTTCTTTCGAGATTGAACACGGTGTTGAAATCGATTCTGTGCTATGGCTCGATATCACTTGGTTTTTTATGTAAAATTTATAACAGAGGTAATCAAATGAGGTTGCATTTTCATTCGAAAAATTATATCTATTCCTTTAGAGGTTACAACTGGTTGTGATATGGTTCTGTAAAAGGATACGTTCGTTTTTTAATGTCAGCTTTACGTACAGTAATGTGTTTTATAAATGCTGAGCAATTCTCAGCGGTAGTGTGGTGTAGGGAAAGAAAATTGCGAGGGGTCCGAAAACTTAAATTACAATTTATTGATGAATTTTCAAAGTTCAAAGTCGTTGTGCAATTTTTTTAAAAATCAACTCAAGATGTCATTCTCCTTCTCGAAAGGCAGCGTGACAACCCCCTCTACCCTCTTCCACCTCAAAAGTTCACTACGACCGTGCTATTGAAACGTTAAACCCGGATTAATGAAATCAGAAGCTACATATAATTAATTCAATCAATGATAAGAGGGAAATTTTCGGATGTATTATCATTCTAATGGCTCTGGAAGGTTATGAATATCTTAAAGGCACTATCTACTCGTATTAAGCGTTTTGGCTATGTTTAAAATAATTAAATTTCAAAGGCGATGAAAACCCTAATAATTATTCAAATTTAAATTTTCTTCAGCCTCGGTTCAAAATAGAGTTTTTTTGTATTTGTTTCATTTTTTGAAATTAGTGCAATAAAAAATAAGTACAGGGTGTTCCGATAGTAGTGCACTGCCTTCAGATCAGAGATGCTGCTACCCAAAGTACGTACGTGTATGTATATCGGCCTACCCCAGGATTTGAAGGGATAAAGTTATGCACTAGTCCTGGTAGATGTTTCAAAACGTCGTAACTCCGTTGATGATATAGATAGGCATTTTTTTGAAAAACTTCCTCGTAGAACTTTTCAAGCTCTACAAAATGAGTTATTTTCATGTTTTGCCTAACTCTAAAATTGAAGGA
>FIZU01005827.1:0-21939 GCA_900064475.1 Pseudococcus longispinus
AATTTTTCTTGTAATATATCATCAATGACACCAAAATACACCATCAACCTGCATTCAGATCAAATTCGTTAATTTTCCCCCTTTTTTCATTTTTTTTTAAGTACCCGAATGACGCCATATTGAGAACCCACAATCTCTTCAAGATGACCTGGGAGCTTAAAAATCATGGCTAGTCTTGTTTCAAGTCGATATCCATCAAATATTGCCATGAAAAAAATTTTGAATTTCGACCAGAGACCGATTGATCCCCTTACCACACCAGAGCCTTTATAAGGAAAATCGGCATTTCCGCCGATATGAAAGGTTAGGGGTGAGGTAGGGGGCCAAATTTTGACCAGCAAATTTTTAGACCATAAAGACCAACTATCCCTAGAAAGTTCGAAAACCCCAGTTAAGGGCCGATTCACTATTCTTACCCGGCTATGCTCTTTGATTATTTTTAAATAGATGTGACATTATACTGAATTCCACGTTTAAAATTTCAGATAAAAGATGGCCAATGGACAGGAATAACTGCTGGTGGATGTAGAAATCATCCTACAACATTCGATAACAACCCAATCTATCAAGTTGACTTGAATTCGGCTCATGATAATAATTATCTTTTATTCGATTTGAAGGGACCAAAACAATATCAATTAGGTTTAGAAGTATCTATAGTCAAATTACAAGATGAAAATGCCACAGCGAAATTCAAACGAGTTTCATCCGGAGATTATAGGTACCTAGTTATTAACTACAATTAAACGTAATTTGAAAATTTTTGTTTTTACTATTTAATTTGGCATTTACAGGCCTGGTTTCGTTGTGTTGGAAGTAAAAGAAGCTCAACCTGGTTTATATAACGTGATTCCGTCGACGTATTTACCTCAGCAAGAAGGACCATTCATATTAACAGTCAAGTCTTCTAGTCCTGTTACCATATCGAGAATAAAATAATAATTTTTCTGATTCCTATGAAATTACGACTCACTAACAAAATAAATGAGAAGTTGCACCGATTTAAATAGTTGATCGTAAATATAGTTTTATAAATGGTACTTTTCAGGTTGTTTTTACATTAATATTATTAAAATCGTTTACAGTTACCAAGTAACATTCATTAATATTTTTTATAACACCATCATCACATCGTTGACCTATCGTTTATTTATTTTAATTCAATTCCTTACCAATGTATTTTGCATCTGAATTTTATATGCTTATATTCTGTACTGTGTAATTTTATTGCAGTATTTTTTCCTTGTAATTATTGAAAATGATATTCAGTAAAATTTCATCTTCATTTAAGTCGATACGAAACAAATTATTTTTTTAAAAGAATACAAAACATCAATTTTTTACAGTCTTTGGAGACCCGTTCATAAAATATTACCAAACTGAAACTCATTTCCCAGGAGGATTCTTCGATAAAAGTTTACATAAGTATTGTACAATGTGTACTTTAAACGTCATTATGCTGATTTCCACTCACCTTGTATAATTTTGAGTTACGAATACCTATTCAACATTTCAAATAGGTAGACATCTAACGTTGAACGTCGAAGTAAACTAAAACACTTGTTTAACTCTTACCACACATGTTTCCAAGCTAAAAATTCCACACTAGCTGTAATTTCACCGATTAAAAAAGTTATTTCATGAACGATATGAGTCGATAAATTTCAAAATGAAACTAGGCAAACATTGATACGAAATTTCTATTTGATACGCGCTTATCATCGTGAAAAAAAGATGCAACCTGATGAAGAAATGAAACATGAATTTTACCGGTGAGTACCGAATTAATTACTAGACGTCGTCTATTCGCTAGAACACATGACACGTATTTTTAAAATTACACAAGGCAGATAAATAATCAGTATGACGTGAACCAGATAACTTTTTGCCATAAATGTTTACGTATTTTACCTGTAGCGTTAAAAAAAAGTGAACTGGTAGCACATTGTTGTGTTACCATTGAATATATCAGTGAAAGTGAAATGAAATTAACGTAGGTATCTGCGAGCTTCTCGCGAGATGCATTTATTCCTATTACATAAAATCGTTATCTATGCAACATGCCTGTGATTTTTATTTTTATAAGTGATTTTTTTGCAATATTTTACTCATTTTGACAATAATTAAGAATAATATTTATCAGTCATGAAAATATTTGGCAGAACGATTAAGTATCAACCGCTCAATCAAAGTGAATTGGAAGCCAACACTTCCGCATCGAATAGTTCATTGCTGGATACTGGAGCAGCGGTTCCGATAACAGATCATATAAAAGTAAATATAAAACGTTTTTATTACCCGTATTATTACTTTAACGTGCTTTTATGGAATTACATCCCTTTGCGATAGTATTTCCAAATTTTTCAAGTAGGTATTTATTGACAATTCGGAATAAATCGGTCCCAATTTTTCTTATCATGAGTTTAAAATAAATTAGATTGGCTAATGAGTCGGTATTATACTTTCTCGTGCAAATTACTCCAAATATTAACATTTTGAGAGTACCGAGTACAATATTATTTATCAAAATATCCACTTAATTAAAACCCTTTTCGTTTTATTGCCAAAAATACAAGAATAGTATCAAACTGAACCAAAATAATACGAATCTGTTCAATTTCAAAATAACTTTGACACGTGTAGATTGAGAAAATTAACCCATGAGAGCCAAAGAAAACACAATATACGTGTCTTTGCTCAAATAAATTTACTGGGTGTAAAAATAGGTACTTTTCCATTGTTTCCTTTAATCGCGTACATGAGTTCTCGATTAACCGTTACGCGGATTTATTTATTTTGAATAAAATTACTAATTAAACAATCATTACCAAATTACCAGTTTTTAATTTCCAAAGCTAAAATAGCTAGTTCAATACGCGAATTACTTTCACCGAATTAAGTTTGTAAAGATTTAAGAACGTGTTTTTATTCTCCAACGCATATTTTTCCCCATTACAAAATCGTCCAAACAATTACGTTTACTGCCAGTCGAGCGAATCGTTCCCGAACGATTCGTTGAGAATTCATTCGTACTGTTTAGTACGTTATCTTTGTAATTAATTCCGGTTATTCAAACGAGTGATCAGTTTTATCAGCGTGTTTTTCAGACTGCTCCTGGGTTTGAAAAATTTCGTCAATGATTGAATTTTATTTTATTTTTAAAACATGGTCCAGTGCGAACGTTTAATGGGGTTTGAAATTATTTTAAATTGTTTCAAAACAACGGCGGAGAATTTTTGAGAAATTTTTTTGTGTTTTGATTTAGTGCTGTTTATTTTGTTTACTTATTGAACGTGTTTATTTATCTTTTTTTTACCTTTAATTAATTTTAAAGTTTATTAAATGGCTGTAAGCGCGGAATCGTCTACGAATACGTTGGAATTTGGCAGTCAGAGCCAGGTAATCGTTTTTTTTTTTTTTTTTTTTTTTTTTAATCATCTGTTGATTACTTTGAAATTGATAAAAAAAAGAATGATGATAATGTGAAATTAAGGTTGATGTATAATGACAATTACTTTTTTCTGGAAAAAGTAATCGCTTCGAAGTATTTTTCCCAAAATTTGAATTTAGAAATTAAATTTTTGTACTGTAATATTTTTGTTGGTCAATCTTTTTCTGAAAAAAAAAAAAAAAAAAAGGTAAATGGTAATTTGTCATTTTAAATATGGAAAAATTGCACAATTTTCTTGGAAAAAACTACATGAAGTAAAAAAATCACATGCTTTTTCGATAAATTATACTTTTCTGGTAGCACTGTTGATTTTCTAAGAAAACTACTAACAATCGAATTTCCCATAATTAATATTATCAGTTTACTGAAATTTTCTTTTTTATCAGTCGATTTTTCCCTTTCAAAATTGGAAAAACATTTCACGTAATCTGTCGAATTGAAAAATGAAGCCCACTTACTTTTCTTACGTTGGATATTTCTCTAATCAAAAATAGAAATTTATACAAATTCATCTCATTAATTCAAATCGAACCCTTTTCCACCTGCCTACACTTGCAAATTAACTTGCGACTTCAATAGATATTGATAACATTACCAAAACATCGAGGGCCATGTTGACAAACTAACACCTATTTATTATTAGGTATATAATCACTGGCCCATGGAGCGATTAATGTTAAAACAGGCTAAATCCAAGGATGGCAGTGGTTCTCAAAAATTTTACGCTACATTTACTGGAATTATTAAATATTTAAATGAATTCCATCTCGACTAATGCGATTTTTATATTTTTTACATCGTTGCTTTCAATGATATTATCGTAAATGTGATCTCGTTTCTATCTTGTAATGAACGAATATCGTCTTTATTATCCAAATCAACAACTGATAAAAAAAAAATTATCATTATTTTTTCCATTCAACTTATTTGACGAATTCTGTTTTTATTTAGTAAGAATTCCCCTCATATCACTTTAATTTAGTTATTCTGAATCTGTTTATAGCTCGTAATAGTTTTCATTCGAAATAATTTGGTTATTTTCATCTTGAAAATTTTCTAATTTTTGCAAAAACCTTTTTCACTGATGTAGAGCTTTTACTTTTACAGAATTACTGCATCTCACTGCTGCGAAAAAAACTTTTCACTCGAAGCATGAAATAATTATTAACTCGAGTCATCTTAACAACCATGTTATTTATTAACAAGTATCTACCTCGCGGGTTTTTCCATGTTTTTCGCCTTAGAATTGGCTAATAACGTAAATTAAATAGCAAAAGGTACTAAAGTAAAGTCTGGTTATTGTTCTTACGAAGCTATTCTATGCCTATGTTTTTCCGAGCAGATTCCAACTCTCGTAATATTTTCCCCCTATTATAATGAGCATTTCTCAAAGTACTTTTCGTGCTTTTAAAATAAATAAAATATCATAAGGTTGAAAAACAGATGTTTCGATGTAAAAGATGTCGAGTAAATTCACCCCCCAGGCTGTTTGATTTCCCCACATTAGTCATTTCCAATAATAATTTGACGATTTTTCTCGTTACTTTCAGAATCTGGTTTCGAAAAAAAGAACTCGTTATGGCAAAGTGATAATAATTTTCGTGATCGTAGGAATTTTATTGTTAGGATGCGTATTATTCACATTCCTGCAACGAGATTCTCATAACCTGCCAGAAGCCCAGTCACAAAAAGTGCCATCAATTATCGATTTGCATGGAATTATCACCGGAGCGTACGAACCTTTTAGATTTAATGGAACGTGGATTTCTGGTGAGTGGACTATGAAATTTTTAAAATAGAAACGCTAACAGCGAGATGTTTAAATTACTCGAAAAATGCGTTTTCATTTTGATTAATTATTAGCGATATAGAGGTTTTTTTACACACCTACGTTTCATTAAACAGCGTCGTTCAACCAAAAGATGGTGAATTTTAGATCACCGTGTATAAATTAGAGTCGTCTTTGTAATCAGCAATACTGAGCACGTTTATCCTGGTTATTTAAGTATTCGAGTAATTTTTCCCCCATTTATTTGTGACATTTGACTTATGAGTCATAAATTTTTCATCGTGTTAAGAATTCATTTATTCAAAATAATGATCGTTGGAATAGGTACATTCGTGCTTCATCTTTTTTTTATTTTTATTATTTGTAATACGATAGAAAACAAAATTTTTGACTCGGTAATTCGAGTGTACTTGGTATTTAAACAGACCAAGGAGGTACTCGAGTGTATCGATGAAGTCTTTTTTTTTCAAAGTAGATACTATAGGTACTTGGAAGAAGATTCTATGTACATAGATATATTATGTAGTGTGTGTAAGTGCCCTTACCTCTATATCAGTCTACTACATTATATTTAGTTCGATATTATATTTTTTTAATGATTTCAAGGTCAAATGCAAGATAGAGGGGTTAGGCTAACGACTATTGACACAAGCAGATGAATTGAATTTTTCATTCTTATTCGTCTGAGAATAAAATAAAATAATTTTTAAAAACCAGTTTCCATACGAATGAACGGGCAAGGTTTTATGTGGAGTCAATGTGCAACAAAACGTTAATTATTCCAAGGTGTACACCTAGATAATTCCATTTAAAAAGGGAAAAAAATTGCATGTTTATTAGCGCATTTCTCATTGTATGGTTTTCCTTCGATGGAAAATTAATCTTCGGGTAGCTATAATTTTCACTTAGAAATAGGAATAAATCATTATCGAAGGTAATTAGCGGTAAATTAATTTATTTCGGATGGATTATTCGCATTGCATCGGATTTTTTTTTCGATTCGCAGATGACCAAATATTGTTCACGAATACTCGAGGTCATATTTTACTCTTCAATGTAACCGATAAATCTACCAAGAAGTTATTAGAAGATAAAACAATCGTAAGTATTGCTTTAATTTCATTATAAATTTGTAATTGCTTTTTTTTTCTTACTCATAAGCGGTACATTTTATCGAACAAAAGAATGCCATTAGTAAGTTGGCAAATTCATTATGGAATTACTCGAGGGAGAATTCGATGTGTGCGGCGTTTTGACGAGATATGATAGGAAAATTCTGCTGTTGCTGAAAACCGCCAACGACCCGACGAACCCCGGTGATTCGTTTGTTGGATTTTAATCGATTGCCAAAAATTCCCTCTCGCAAAGGCATCGCGTATAAAAATCAAATTTAATAAACGACGACGTTCGCGTCGTCTATAAAATATTACGAGCGGATTATTTCCGCCGGAATATCTCCGGCGTACGTATACGAGTATAAAAACGAGTGCGAAATTAAACACCAGTCACCCCATCGTGACAGGATTGTAGGAAAGGGGTGCGGAGAAGGGAGCGTACCTGCGTTTACAGTCTTATTTCGAGTCATCGCGAAAGAAGTGCTCGATTTGTATTTACTTCTAGTTATTAAATTCGTAATCGTAAAAAATATAAATGACGAATGGCTGAGAAATGAATAAAAGTAGAGAATTGTGGAATCGTGGTGATAAATAAACCATTATCTGCTTTCGAAGGAATATTCCGGCGTAAATTCTCTGATATGCGGTTTGAAATGTGTTTTTTTATGTAATTTTTTTTCCTGAACTGGTGGTTTTTTTTGTTTAAAATTTTTTTTCAAAATGATACGTCGTATACATATACAGGGTGGCACAGAAAAAATTCGATAGTTTTGAAAATTGAAAAAAAAACTTTAATTCCAAAAAACTCGAAAACTAAGCCCCCTAGAAAAAAAACTGATGATTTATAAGAAAAAGAGAATTTTAAGTTCTATAATTTTCATCCCTTGTATTTTTTCGTAGCATCATTAGTTTGGCCAGAAAATCCATGTTCATGTGAAAGCATACAAAATCGATAATTTCAAAAATGAAAAAAATTTTGGCTGCAAAAATCTCAAAAACTAATTTAAGCCCTCTAGAAAAAAATGTTACCTTTTGAGAGAAAAAAAATTTCAAGCTCTACAATTTTCACCCCTTGCATTTTTTTTATAGCACCCTTAGTTTGGCCAGAAAATATAGTTTATGGAAAATTATCAAAGTCATTAAGTTCGAAAATGAAAAAATTTTTGACTGCAAAAATCTCGAAAATTAACCCCCATAGAAAAAAAACTAATAGCACAAAAGATAAGAAAAATTTTAAGCTCTACAATTTACATCCCTTTCATTTTTTCGTAGCACCCTTAGTTTGGCCAGAAAATCCATGTTTGAGGAAAATTTACAAAATATTGATGTTATTTTTTTTTCATCATCAAAACCGTAGACTTTTTAAGCCATTAAACATGGATTTTCTGGCCAAACTAAGGGTCCTACGAAAAAAATGTAAGAGATGAAAATTGATCAGCTTGAAATTTTCTTTCTCCTAAATTCTCCTAAAACCTAGTAGTTTTTTTCTAAAGGGCTTAGTTTTCGAGATTTTTGCACTCAAAGTTTTTTTTTCTTCACTTTCAAAACCATCGACCTTGTAAATGAACCACCCTGCATACATAGGTAAAATAATCGCCTGAAATTTTTTAAATAACGTTTTCATGTTGCTAAAGTTCATTACAACGCTACAATTTCTACAAATACGTTTTAAAAAATCTCAAGAGTTGCTGAAATGAATTTTCAAGTGGTACACTTATTTGATAATGTTCATTCGTCTGCACATCAATCGAGTGCTCAGACTGTGGATTTATATTATTGCTTATTCTATCGAATCACTCATCAGTCAGTTCCAAGGTATTGATTTGAATTGAATGCCAGAAAAAACTGACATACTAGAGTATTGAAGACTGAGCTGAAGTCACATGGAAGTTGAGTGAGCACAGTGGTTTATAAAAATTTGTTCATCGTTGTGATGGTCACATACTCTGTGCCTGACAGCTTGATGTTCTCTTATCAGCATTTTTTCTACAGAACTTGAGAAGGGCTCTATTTTGGAGGGTTTTCGTAATAAATTTTGTATAAGAGGATGAAATTATCTTTCCAATGATAAGATTACTTTTTAAATTTCGTACAATTTTTCTCATTCACGACGTCATTGCAACAATAGGTATTTTCATTTGACGTAATTTTCTTGTGTTGCGGATAGTGGACCTTTTTCTCCTTATCAATTTCTTATTCATTTGGTATAAAAAACTCTGAACAGATATCTCGATTGTCAATCTGTTGTATTATTGTATTTTTAAAATTATTTTTAAGAAGAAAAGTATAATTGATGCCTTCCTTCCACCTTTCAATTTCATTCGTATTTTAAATATCGTTTATTTTTGGAAAACGAAAAAAAAACTTCTCTTTTACAAAACACAGGGTGTGCCAAGTGTGCCCAGAGCTGTCGAGAGCCAAAACAGGCCCATGGTAAATATCCTCCCTTCTTCAGAAGTTTCAACATTTATATTTTTTTTGAAAAAAAAATTAAATAATTTTTTTATTTTGGAAAAATATGAAAATTGAATTTTTTAAATTAATATTGAAAGCTAAGATATAATTCATTTTAGTGCTTTTATTCCTCGGGACCCGAGGCGAAATTCCCCCTTTGCCCTCATTCTACAAACCCTAAAACTTTTCCTCAACAAAAATATTAAATTATAAACTCGAAATTATGGTTCACTTTTCATTTCATAATCTACCAAAGTTTACAGAAACTAGTTCAATTTCCAAGCATTTGCTCCCCTTTGCAGACTGCGTCTAAAAGAAGGAAAATTTAAATTGTAGAAACGAATCATAAAATTCGTTATAATTATCTTCTTTCAAAAAAGTCATTATGAAAAATTTCCAAAATTATTCACATTTTTCAAATTTTTGATTAATTTGTAGTTTCGTTGCATGCAAATTATCGCTGCTTTCGAATTAAAAAATTCACGGAGAAGTGGAATACATCAAAGTACACCTGCGATTTTTTCATTGAAAGTGTATCAGAAATGCAGTCATTTCACAAACTGTTGAAATTTGTTTAAAAGTGTTTCAAGGTCATTTTTGAGGTAACAAAAAAGAGAATTGAAATAGATATTTATAATTTTATGAGTTTGGAATTAATTTTATTAGACCAAGTGCCAAGAATACAATCTATTTGTGTGAAAAAAACCTGCGAAAAATAGAAGAAACAGTTTTTTGAAGGTTTTAGAAGATACCACCATTTCGAAAAGACTATGAAATTCGTTTTGTTGCTTTTTTATGAGATTTCAAAGTTTTTATATCCAATTTTCAAGGTCATTTTTCAGGTCAAAAATACCTGAAAAAATGCAGATGTTCATAATCAAAATCCTCCACTTTTCCAAGTTTTGCTTCGATCGGCTGAGAAAATTTTTTTGACTAGAAATGGCCCATTTAAGGTGGAAAAATGGACGAAAAATACAATATAAAATTTTTAAAAAATATATGGGGTTCTGCATCTAGACCAGGCACACAATATATATTTTTTCTAGAATTGTATCTCTGAAAGGGGTTACCAAAATAGCCGTTAGAAAGCTTAAAATATCCCTTTGACCTTGAAAAAATGCTCGAATTAAAAAACAAATCCATAAATTACACTTAACTCAGCTGTCTCCTATTTTTGCAAATTTAAGAAAATTCGATTCAAAACTGTCCATTGCCAAAAATATTAATTTTCAACGAAAATCTACGTTCACCCCCCCCTCTCCACCCCCGGGAATGGGAGGTAAGAAATCCAGCCAAAAAAAATTCACAGGGGTTTAAAACCATATAAGGATCAACTTTCACCGAAAACTTTCAAATTCGATGCTCAGGGTCAAATCACCCTAGTAAACCCTGCTATGCTCTTTGGAATTTTGAAATTTGGGAATAAGGTGGGTAGGTTGTATTTAAATAGAAGGAGATTTCTTATTGTTTAAAAATTGAATTTCCCATAAGGAAAATTTTTCTGCAAAAACTTTCAAACACGAAAGTCACGTGAAAAATATGGCGCAAATTCTGCCTTCGAATGAAACGAATGTGACCAAATTGCATAATTTTTTACGTTTTTTCTTTCTCGAAGTTCGCTTATTTAGTCCTTTTAGTTTTAGAAATATGTGCAATTTCGTTATAGATTTTTCTTCGTTTTGAAAAGTTGTGCCAAAATTGTTAAGTAGGTACATTTGTTTTGTCAAAATTTCATGCAATATTTTTTTCTTCTCGTGTTCGATTGTGTATTCAAATCCAAAGCAGTATTGACGACAGACGACAGGTGTTTCGTAAAAAAAAAAAAATGTTATGCACGTTCGTATAGATACGTCTTTGAGAAAGTTATCGTTTAAATTAGAGTTTTTCGTAAAGACACGAGCTTGAAAAAATTTTACAACTTGTATTTTCCTGGGAAATATGCAAATTATAAAAATATTCGATAAAATTTAATTTTACGAGTTGGGTTTCCTTATTGACGAGGTCATAGTTCTCAGAACAAAACAGCGTTGATAGTTATTAGGAATTATTTAAAAAAATGGAGTAGTTGAGATAAATAATCTGGTAAATTATGCACGAAAATGATGGAATTCTTCGAAAAATGATCTACTTAACTACTTCCAAACAGTATACAAATATACTAGCACGATGCCCTAGTGATACACGTTCAGTGATCTGCTAGAAAGTCATCAACCATACGAGCTCCGTACGTAGAAATCTAATTACGTAAGAATAATTGGCAAAGTACCTACCATTTATAACATGTTTCGTCACGTGGATTGAATGATGTTGTTATCGGTCTACGGTGTGTATTCTCGCGCAGTTTTTCAGACATCTATGTGCTACGTATTTGATACCATATTTGACATGTCAATCGCTTGTTTTTTCCTTAATTACTGGTATTGTTTATTCGAAAATTCAATTCGAAAAACATATTTACAAATACGTACCTACGTAAGTGTTTGGCAGAGATTTGACGAACCTCTCCCTTCAGCATAGGAAGATTGTTGTTCAACCGGGGGGGGGGAGAGGAGTCAGTTTCAATCAAAAATGTATTGAATTTATTTGGGAGGCGAGTTGAAATTATTGAATTTCAGAATTTGAAAATGAGTTGTTATCGTTCCATTTTATTAATTTTTTAAATTTTAAATGTTCATCAACAAATTGATACCTATGATAAAAATTAATTTTTGATGACTTCAAAAGGTGGTTCGAACCTTCTGAAATGCTTTTGAATAGGTCATTGACCTCCCTTTTAGAGTATGATGAAATTACATTTATACAAGTACATACAGGGGGGCTCACATAGAAGATCGACGATTTAAAAAATGAAAAGAAATAACTTAGGCTGCAAGAATCTCCAAAACTAAGCCTCCTAGAAAAAAACTGACCGATTAAGGCAGAAAGAAAATTTCAAGTTCTACAATTTTTATTCTTGGTATTTTTTTCCTAGGATCATTAGTTTGGCCAGAAAATCCATGTTTATGACAAATGGGCCTTTCGTGATAAGATAGTGAAATGGGCCCTTGACCCAAATTTCCTCGAAAATGGTCCTAAATGTTACCCTTGATATAAAAACTTACCACCGAAAATTTTGACCCCTCACCCCCCACCAATTCCCGAATTATGATCCCCTAAATATCGAAACTTCAATACGCCATATCTTTGGAGAGGGAGGGTGAAAAATTCTGAAATTTTCACAGTTTATGAGTAATATGTGGGTACGCTCGTGGAAATTTTTTCAAAAAAATTGGTCAAAATTTTCTCAACTTTTATTTTTTTGGCACTTTGAAATTTTAAAAAAATTGTCATTTTGGAGGGGAGGGTGACATGGCTGAATATTTTTCAGAATTTTGTAATACCCTTAAATAGGTATAACATATATTTTTTTCGAAGACCAAAAACTATGGCAACACTGTGAAAAAAATTTAAAACTGAAAAAAAAAGTCCTTTGATGATCTTTTTTATACTTGAGAGGGGAAAACAATTTTGAAATTTTTTTGGACCCAACCCCATAGTTTGGTCTCATTCCAAGAGAAAATGACCCAAAAATTTTTTTAGCCCGATCGATGCATATTAACCCGTCCCTCAACGACCACTTTGAAAATTGAACATAACAAGCCCGAGCTCAACTTTATTCCACTACGACGCGTGGCAAATACTGAGCTCGCGCTCTTTACGTTCAATTTTCAAAGTTGTCGTTGAAGGGTGGGATAATATGCAGCGATCGGGCTGAAATTTTTTTTGGTTCATTTTCTCATGGAATGACAGCAAACTATGGGGTTGGATCCAAAAAAAATTCAAAATTTTTTCCCCTTCAAGTATAAAAAAGACCATTGAAGAACGTTTTTTTTTTCAGTTTTGAATTTTTTTAATAATGTTGCCATAGTTTTTCGGGCTCGAAAGGAAAAAATGTTATACCGAAAGGTATTACAAAATTTTGAAAAAAAATTCAGCCATGTCACTCCTCCAAAATTTTTTTGGCGATTTTTTTTAAATTTCAAAGTGCCAAAAAAATAAAAATTGAGAAAATTTTGACCAATTTTTTTGAAAAAATGTCAATGAGTGTACTGACAAAGTGCCCACAATCTGTGAAAAATTCAGAATTTTTCACCCACCCCCTCCAAAGATATCGCGTATTGAAGTTTCGATATTTAGGGGGTGATAATTTGAGAATTGCTGATGGGGGGGAGGGGGTAAAAATTTTGGTGGTGAGTTTTTATATCAGAGGTAACATTTAGGACTACTTTCGAGGAAATTTGGGTCAAGGGCCAATTTCACCATCTTATCAGGGAAGGCCCATATGTTGAGAAGGATTGATGATTTCGAAAATGAAAAGAGAAAACTTTGACTTCAAAAATCTCGAAAACTAAGCCCCCTAGAAAAAAAACTGATGGTTCATGAGAAAAATAAAATTTCAAGTTCTACAATTTTTATACTTAGCATTTTTTTTTAGGACCCTTAATTTGGCCAAAAAAGCCATGTTTATGACAAATTTAACGTGTACAGTTTGTTTATGGACTAAATTTCCTATAAATATGGATTTTTTGACCAAACCAAGGGTCCTACGAAAAAAATGTCAAGAACCAAACTTGTAGAGCTTAAAAATCTTTTTCTTAAGCAAGTTATTCATTTTTTCCTTAGGGGGCTTAATTTTCGAGATTTTTGCAGCCAAAGTTCGTCATGTAAAAAATTCATATCAATTTTTGAACTTTGACTGCAAAAAATCATCAAAACTAAGCCTCCTAGGGAAAAAATCAGTAATTAAATGTAAAATGAAAATTTCAAGCTCTATCTTTTTGATTCTTAACATTTTTTACGTGGGGCCCTTACTTAGGCCAGAAAATCCATGTTTTCAAATTAAAAAACGATTTTTTTTTTTCATTTTCAAAACCATCGACTTTTTATGCGATGTGGGCCACCCTGTATATTTATATTGTCATTTCCGAAATTCAAATCAACTGGTTGAGTTCTAATTTTGATATCAATATCTGACGACTTTTATACAAAGAAAACAATTTATCGACGTTTTGAATCTTCAAAAAATAATTTTTCCACTAACATAGGCTCGATTCTGTAAAAATGAAATATTTCGTCAACGCCGATCCTTATTTTTCCATCAAAAAGCTTCTCAAAGCACATTTATTCGATTGTAATTCGAAACTTGGCTGAAATTGGAATATCTGTAGTTGTAGAATGAAACTCGATACATTTTAATGAAGGTTTCTATCTGTAAGTACCTATCGCCATTTCACAGCCCATCGAAAACAAAGTTCGACTTGGTGAAACGCAAATGCACGTTCTTACCTATTTCTATATGACGAAACAAATTTTGGGATATTTTAAACTTTTGTCTTGAAAACAAAATGTATCTTTTGTCTTTGCGGTAACAAGTTCACTTTTAAGCTACTCGAACGCAATTGTATCTGTAGTTTTTTTCCCCATAGTTTGCAAAGTTGCGGTAGTTTTAAAACCGAGTTCAAAGTTGGCCATTTTCATTTCTCTCTCTGTCTTACTGTCTTCTTCTGTTGTGAAATTCTTTCGTTACTTCCAACTCAAGTGCTTAATTTTGATTTACGGACAGATAAGCAGAGATGTAGGTATGCGAAGGTGCTAAATAGTTTCAAAAGTTTGGACATTATTTAATAAAATTTACCCCTATCCAAATATACGTAGGTATTTCATATAGATACCTATAAATTTTCCAACATCGTTAATCCTTTCCATTCGTTTAACGACTCGATTATTTCTTATTTTCTCGCAATTCCGAAGGGTAATCTCAAGGCCGGTTTAAACCATTGAATTTCTCTTTAATCTGGTCTTTATTCGCGCTCAATTAAAGTACGTTTTTCATTCGCATCGTTTCGGCTTCGGTATTAATATTTTCCCTTAGAATATCATATACATGCATAATACGACACAATGGAGAACAGTCGTTGGAATATTTATTTATATTTGAAGGGGAACAAGGTAGGAGGTACTACGATTTCGAGTTCGACTTATTCATATTACATACTTTGAGTCTAATCTTGGGATAATTCAATGAGTCGGCATGCTCGTTGCGCGCGCCACGGTTTATCGCGACGGAAGTTTTCGTTCGTTTATTAGCAGCACGTTGTGGAATCGTTCCGAAACATGAAACAAGTTATGTGTATTAACCTGCTATTACCGGTGCAGTTGATGTAATCGCGATTGCGAAATGAGAATAGTACGCGTATGTGATGCTTGTAAATACAAAAGAGTGATGAATTATTTTGAATAATAAGTTGGCCAATTTATTTGTAGTCAGGATATGGGCTGCTTAGGTATTCATATGAATGGCATGAGTTGATGCCTTGATGGGATATGAGAAATTCATATCATTATTGACCTTCCCCCTCCTCCCATCTTCGTAGGGGTGGACGAAATTCGAATTTTCGAGAGAGTAGAATGGGTGCGGTTGTCCTAGAACGGTGGTCTTTGACTTTTTTGGAAGGAAAGTGGAGGGGGGGGAGTCGAAAAAAGTTGTGGGATGACGTCAAAAGAGCGTGAAAAAAATTTTGGGTCTCTAACTTGAACCAACATTTTTCAAATGTGGTTCAAAAATTTTAAATTGTCAAAAATTCCAAAAAAATTCAATTTTTTTAATTTTTTGAGGGTGGTTAATCGTATTGTTATTACAGAAGAGTGAAAAAAAATTCCGTTTTTTTTAGAAGGGTTTTTATGAATTTTATACATGCTCAAAACAGTGTTGAGCAGATCCAAGGATCTTTAGATCTTCCGAATCTATAATTCAGATACTTCATAATTTTTGGATCTGATCTTATGACCTTCTCAGTTTCAAAAAAAAATCAATTTCAAGTTATCAACCCCTAGGTATTTTTTCAAAGCTCAGTTCAAATGTAAAACTAAAAATGGAGAAAATATTTTCAGATCTTGGATCTAAAGATCCATATTTTTTAAAATCTTGAAATCAAAGATCCTTAAAATTTGAGGATCTGATGTTTGGATCTTTAGATCCGATCTTTTATGTTGGATCTGATCTGATCTGGATCTAAAAAAAAATCATTCAAGTGATCTAGATGTCGATCTGGATCTGGATCTAAATTTTTTGGGAGCGGATCTGCCCATCACTGAGCCAAAATGATTGTTTTTGAGATATATCTCGAAATTAAATAAAAAACCCACTTACATACGGTTTGATCGATATTAGTGGTTCGATTTTCACTCCAGATGTAAATATAACGAACCTTGACGTCATTTTACTCATTGGGGTTCTCAAATTTCCTTCATTACACGAGATTTTCTTATAATTTGATGCTATTTCATAGCAATTTGAGAACCCCTGAAAAAAGAAAATGGGTTGGGGTTCGTCTTATAGGCATTTGGAGTGAAAATCAAACCTCTAAAAAAATCAGGAAATTTTTTCATTTCTTTTATAGCAACAATACGACTAAATTTTAATCCTCTGGATACACCCCCCCCCCCCCAAGCCCACTAATTCGACTATACATTGTTAAAGTGTTTGGAGGGATAAATTCGTCGAACCGAATTATCATTTTGTAAATCCCTTTTTTTGATTGAATGTAAAAATATGAGAACTTTTCATTCGAAACTGAGTGGAAAAAAATTGCAATTTTTTGCCTTAGATTTAAAAAAAAGTATTTTGAGAGAAAAAATTCAAAAGAAAATTTTGCTTTTTTCCAATTTTTCATGAATTTGACTTGATTTTTTTTGTTTACTACTGATTCTATAATTTGTTGTGTAAAAGGTAAACTTAAACTTTTTTTAAATCGTCAGTACTTCAAACGTTGACTCAGCAAGGCTTATTCTGAGGAAAATTTGGAGTTGCCCTAGCCTACACAGCTCGATTACGATTTTTTTCGAGATACGAGTATATACTTTATCTGCAATCAACCCTCCCACTCCCCTCCCTCCTTCCAATCACCAATGTTTGAAGGAGAAAATAATTTTTAGAATGCACACGCTTCGATTTTGAATTATCTGTTATTTTTTTAAAAATTATTTTGGATTCCAAAATGCAAATTAAAAAAATCATAACTTTTTCGTGTTTTTTTTTCATTATCAAAACCATAAATTTTCATGAATTTTTTTTATAACTTCAAAATTTGAAATCATGATGTTTTCGGAAATAAATTTTTAGATTGAAAATTTCGAATTATTTGTGGCTTTGAATTTCAAATTATGATTTCTTCAAGATTCTAAAATCAAATGAATTTTTAATGACTTTAGATTCAATTTGACATTTTTGTAACTTTAAAAAATCATAACTAATTTGAATTTTGATTCGAAATTTCGTTCTTTTCAACTTTGAAATAAAATTGTTGCGATTTTTGTGATTTCTGAAAAATCATTTTCTAGTCAAAAATCATGAACAAATTTTGAGTTTTAATTTCAAATTGCAGAATTTTTTCAATTTTGGGATCAAATTGATGTCATTTGTGTACTTTCTCGATGAAAATAATGATCAAAAATCATCACCCTTTTGACTTTCGTCTCAAATTCAAACTTTTTCAACTTTTAAGATTTTGAATCAAATTAAAATTATCAATTATTTAAAAAAAATTATTTTCAAGTCAAAAATCATGACTTATAGATTGTGATTTTTGAACTCAAATTTTGAACCCACGCCTCTTCTCTTTCCAGAATTACAATTCTTTCTATGAAATTTTTAGGAAAATTTAAAATTGAAATATGCGAATACCTCTTTTATCATTATTTTAAACGGAAAATTGTACTCATTGTACCGTGATGTGGGAGGAGGGCGGAGGGGCCAAGTGATCTGGAGGACCAAAATTATCAAAAAAAGAAAAATTAAAAATTGTAACTATTTGTACTCTTACGTTGAATGTTGAAGTTTCGTTCAAATTTTGGAAAAGTTTGGATATTTTTATAAAATGAAATGGAACTTTTTGAAAAAAATTTCGAGCACTTTTTCAAGGTCAAATGAACATTTTAAACTTTCTAAAGGTTATTTTGGTAACCCCTTTCAAAGGTCCAATTCTGAAAAAAAATATATTGTGTACTTAGTCTGGATGTACAACCCCACATTTTTGTAGGACTTGATATTGTTGTGCGTCATCATCAAAAATGCAAAAAACCGACTTTTTCGTCCATTTTTTCCCCTAAAGTGGGTCATTTCTGGTCAACATTTTTTTTCTTGAAATATATCAAGAATGCTGCCAAAATACACCATCAACCAGCATTTGGACCAAATTCAGGCATTTTCCCCCTTTTTTCCAAAAATACCCAAATGACGCCATTTTGGGAACCCACAACCTCTTCAAGATGACCTAGGGGCCTAGAAATCATGTCTGAGCTTGTTTCAAGTCGATGTCTCTCATATACTGCAATTTCAGCAAAATCGATCAATTTTGATTTTTTTTACTCATTTTCAAAAATTTAGTATTTTGGACTTCGAAAAAATTTTTCAAGAAATAAGTTGAAAAAAATTAAAGTTATTCGATTTTGCTGAGATTGCAGTATATGAGAGATATCGACTTGAAACAAGCCCAGACATTATTTCTAGGTCCCTAGGTCATCTTGAAAAGGTTGTGGGTTCTCAAAATGGCGTCATTAGGGAATTTTTGGAAAAAAGGGAAAAAATGCCTGAATTTGGTTCAAATGCTGGTTAATGGTGTATTTTGGTGTCATTACTGATATATTTCAAGAAAAAAAATTTCGACCAGAAATGACCCACTTTAGAGGAAAAAATGGACGAAAAAATCGGTTTTTTGCATTTTTGATGATGACGGACCACGATATCAAGTCCTACAAAAATATGGGGTTGTACATCCAGACTAAGTACACAATATATTTTTTTTTTCAGAATTTCACCTCTGAAAGGGGTTACCAAAATGGCCTTTAGAAAGTTTAAAATGTCCATTTGACCTTGAAAAAGTGTTCGAAATTTTTTTCAAAAAATTCCAAAAATTACCCTTGATTTTGTCTACTATCCTTGCAAGTTTAAAAAAAATCGGTTGAAAACTGCCAAAAATGAGAATTTTTAACAAAAATTCACATTTAACTCTCCCGAAGGAATTAGCGTTGAGATATCGAGCTAAAAATTTTGTCACGGGGATTTCAGACCCTAAGGACCAACTTTCACTGGAAAATTTAAAATTCGGCGCTAAGGGCAAAATCACCTCCATGAACCCGGCTACGCAGGCTATGCTCCTTTTATCAAAGTCTAAAAATAGGTATTCTTTTCTAAAACGTGTGAACATAGGTGATTATGTGGCTACCTAACTATACCTACTACCTAGGTTCATTATACATTTGTAGTATTTCGTATGACAAATTGTTTTGTCGTCCATTCTCACACAAACATGTGTAAATATACTCGTGCAAGTGTTATTAATTCTATTTCTAAATTAAATACCTGTAATTTTGATTACATTGGATGTTTACGACACGTTTTTATGTGAAAACAACACGAAAAACGAATTCTGTTTTTCCAAACATTATTTTACTTCTTCGAAATGGTCTCATTCGTATTTATGAATTTCATCATCTCAAACAAGTTTTATACAGTATTTACCCATTTGTTTGGAATAAAATTATATATTTGTCAATAATTTCGTTTAAAATGAAAATAACTGAATTTTATCTATTTTTGTTTTCAGATCGAAACTTTAAATAAAGTTGAATTATCGGCGGACAAGCGATATTTAATGGTTTCATTCAATTCGCAAAAGGTAAGATATTCATTTTTCTAAATATTAGCTGTACCTAAATAAATCATTAAAAAATATATTCTACCAAAAGTCAAACAAATATAAACAACTGCGATAAAAAGATCTCGATTTCGTATGAAAATGATTTGAAAGAAAAAATATTCTCGAGAAAAAGTGCTCTATGTTTTTTAAAAGTTGACGTGCTTCGTTAAATTTTCAAAATAAGCGCATTTTCGTATACGCATACCTTTATCTCATACCAGGCTAAATTGAATTAAATTTTCATCTAACAAAAAATGTAACCCAAATTTTCAAAGTTTATTATCTAAGCGTCGATGTGCGTTACTTACACTATAAAATATGCATTTCGTACATTATTTCGAGCACAGCACACGACATAATCAATCATTTTTTAATTAGATACACGCGAGTTATATGGCGCAGAAAATTAGTCGATGTGTTCTATGTTCACATTTAGGTTAGAGAAAATATACGCAGCTATGCAAAAATCCAGCAAATTTATTATCATGCTGCAAAAAATTAGGAACTACGGTTCATAAATCAGTCGAAATTGAAATTATTTGTACGGAAGATTAAAACTGTCAAAAAATACCTATCCGCCGATGTAATTGTGGGGAAGTGCGATAAAATTGTACGAATTCTCGTACCATTCCCTATGGGCATTGGGCATACGTTCCAACGAAATTGGCAAACATTTTTATACATAATGTACGATGCAAAAAAATGAATCCAGTTGTAGGTACACGTAAACAAAAAAACCACACGAATGTAACTATTGCATTTTTAACACGTTCCGAACTTGTACGTCGTTGTACTACACGTGTTTTTGTAAACGTAATAACGTGTATGAGCATCTGTCACATTTACGATGTTTTTTTTTTATTTTTAAATATGTACGAGCAAAGTTGAACGGTCGTTAGTTTACAAGAGTAATTCTTCGTGATGTTTCCTGTAAATTCTGCTTTCAAGTATGATCGACCGGTTTATAACAATCTGTTCGTGTATGTAATTTAGGGTGTTACCTTTGCTGGCTAAAAAAAAAAAATTGAATAAAATAGATGGATTAGGGAATATTTTGCATAGGTTTTTTGTTGTCTTTTTTACGAAACTTCGCGAAGAAAATCATAGCGATGAATATTCATTATTATTTTGCTGCTGTATTTTGTACTTATACAAAAAGTTATGTTTAAAAAAAGATATTATTTCGAGTATTTTCATCTCTTTTCCTATTTCCATACTGTACTAGGTGTTTGGTAAGTGATTACCTACTGGAAGTGGAAACTAATCGAAAAAAATATCAGATGTTGCCAATCTTTGAAATTGAAAAGTCGATAATGACTTTCTGAAAAATTTTGGATCAAATAAATTTTTAATCGTAGAAATGGGTAGTCTTTCAAATATTGAAAAATTTTCCATGTGATGAATTTTTGCCCGATTTCAAAATTGAAGGACACACGAGGATGGGGTGAAAAAAAACATACCTCGTATTTTGACCAAATTCAAGGGGGTAGTTCATTTTGAGTTGGAGATGCGTCATAGAAAATTTTAAACCCTTACATTAAATGTGGACGGAGCTAGGGGTGTTTCAAAAAGGGTCACTTTTGAAAAAAAATGTGTTTTTTAGCACTCTTGTGTAGTGCCAGCTGCCTGGTACTTCGGTCACCCCCTGAAAAAGTGTAATTTGAGTTTCTACACCTCTTTAGGTTATTGACCTCAAAATTTAATACCACTTATTGCCCTTTACCAAGGGGTTGAAAAGTGGCAGATCATTAAAAATCGAGATTTTTGAGTTACAAAAAAATGAAATAGCCTCCCATTGGTACTAAAATCGGACCTATTGATGTAGAAACATTTTTTCGATAAAAAAATTGAAAAATTTTCATTACAGTCTCGCAACTTTCAAATTTCGTAAAAATAGATTTTCATTGTGAAAAGTTGAGAAATTAAAATTTTTCGCAAAAATCGAAAGTTGGCAAGACTGTAATGGAAAATTTCCAATTTTTTTAATCCAAACAATTTTTCTGTATCAATAGAACCCCTTTTAGGCCCGGTTTTTATACCAAGCGGAGGGTAGTTTACTCGTATTTTTTTGGTAAATCAAGGCCAGTGACCTTAAAATTGGATACCACTTTTTCCACCCTACTAGAGGGTTAAAAAGTTGTAGATTGCTGAAAATCGAGATTTTTAATTTACAAAAAAAAACTTGCTTCACTCCAAAAAATTAGGAAATTTTTATTTTCACCTCAAAAAAATAGCAAATTTTGGTTTTTATGAAAATCGAAAGTTGGCTACACTGCAATGAAAAACTCAACTTTTTCAATCAAAATAATTTCTTTGCATCAATTCGGTCCTTTGGCTCAGAGACGAAACTTGATCAAAAATCAGGGGGGTTGAAGGATAAATTTGCCGACTAAA
>FIZU01005834.1:0-16930 GCA_900064475.1 Pseudococcus longispinus
TTTTTTTTTTTTTTTTTTCGCCCCGGAGCGGAGGGGAGGGGGGGGGGGGGGGCGGCCCCCCCCCCCCCCCCCCTCCGGATCCCTGGCTTTGGGTGCCAAATCTTTTTTTATTCCGAATCATTTTTTGTAGAGCCGAATTATTTTTATTGGGTGTCAAATCATTTTTTTCGCTGTCGAATCACTTTTTTTTGGTGCCAAATTATAAATTGTCAGTGCTGAATCATTTTTTTGGTGCCGAATCTTTTTTTTCAGTGCCGAATAATTTTTTTGTTGCCAAATCATTTTTTTAATGCCAAATAATTCTTTTGGGATCCGAATCATTTTTTTGGGTACCGAATCATTTTTATGCCAAACCGGTTTTATAGTGCAAAATCATTCTTTTTTCGTTCCGAATTTTTTTTTTATGCCAAATCGTTCTTTGGTGCTAAATCATATTTTTCAGTGCCGAATTATTTTTTTGTGTCAAATAATTTTTTAAGGGTGTCGAATCATTTATATTTGGTGCCAAATCATTTTTTGGCGTCGAAACTTTTTTTGGTGCAAATATTTTTTTATGCAAAATCATTCTTTTGGTGCGAAATCATTTTGTTCAACGCTTAATAATTTTTTATTTAGTGCCAAATCATTTTTTTGGGTTTTGAATCTTTTTTTTATGCCAAATAGTTTTTTGGTGTTAAATCACATTTTCCAGTGACGAATTATTTTTTTTGTGCCAAATAATTTTCTATGGAGGCCGAATCATTTTTTCGATACTGAATCTTTTTTTATGCCAATTCATCATTTTCGGTGCCGAATCATTTATATTTGGTGCCAAATCAATTTTAATGGTGCCAAATCATTTTTTTGGGTTCCGAATCTTTTTTTTATGCCAAGTCGTTTTTTTTGTGCTAAATCATATTTTCCGTTGCCGAATTATTTTTTTTGTGTCGAATAATTTTTTATGGGCGCCGAATCATTTTTTCTGATGCCAAATTTTTTTCCGATGCCGAATCATTTTTTTCGGTGCCAAATCTTTTTTTGGTGCCAAATCTTTTTTTGGTGCCCAATTTTTTTTTATGCGAAATCATTTTGTTCAGTGCCGAATAATTTTTTATTTCGTGCCAAATCATTTTTTCAGTGTCGAATAATTGTTTTGGTGCCAAATCATTTTTTTGGGTTCCGAATCTTTTTTTATGCCAAATCGTTTTTTTGGTGCTAAATCATATTTCCCGGTGCCGAATTATTATTTTTGTGTCGAATAATTTTTTATGGGCGCCGAATCATTTTTTCTGATACCAATTTTTTTTTTATGCCAACTCATTTTTTTCAGTGCCGAATCATTTATATTTGGTGCCAAATCACTTTTTTCGGTGCCAAATTTTTTTTGGTGCCGAATTTTTTTTATGCGAAATCATTTTGTTTAGTGCCGAATAATCTTCTATTTAGTGCCAAATCATTTTTCCAGTGTCGAATAATTGTTTTGGTGCCAAATCATTTTTCTGGGTTCCGAATCTTTTTTTTATGCTAAATCGTTTTTTTGGTGCTAAATCACATTTTCAGTTGCCGAATTATTTTTTTTGTGTCGAATAATTTTTTTGGGTGCCAAATCATTTTTTATGCGAAATCATTTTGTTCAGTGCAGAATAATTTTTTATTTAGTGCCAAATCAATTTTAATGTTGCCAAATCATTTTTTTTGGGGTTCCGAATCTTTTTTTTATGCCAAATCTTTTTTTTGGTGCTAAATCATATTTTCCGGTGCCGAATTATTTTTTTTGTGCCGAATAATTTTTTTTCAGTGCCAAATCATTTTTTATGCGAAATCGAATAATTTTTTCAGTTGATTGTTTTGGTGCCAAATCATAAATCGTCAGCGCTGAATAATTTTTTTTCGGTGCTGAATCATTTCTTTTGGGATCCGAATCATCTTCGTTTGGTGCCAACTCTTTTTGTTCAGTACCGAATAATTTTTTTTTGCTGCCTAATCATTTATTTCAATGGCAAATCATTTTTTCACGGTGCCAAATCATTTTTTCCAGTGCTGAATCATTTTTTTTTCAGTGCCAAATCTTCTTTTTTAGTACCAAATCATTTTTTGCACTGCCGAATCTTTTTTCCAGTGCCAAATCATTTTTTTCGGTGCTGAATCATTTTGTTCCGGCGCCAAATCATTCATATAATTTAATTTCGTTGCATCGTTACCCTCTAGCTACCCACATATGAAGTAATAGTATGAATAGAACATTTTTTTAAAAGAAACTTTGCGCAAGAATTTAGAAAATTAAAAAAAATTGAGCTAGGAATTATTTTTGTCACTATAAAAGTCAAAATAAAAAAATTTCAAAAATGTCTTGAAACTTTTTTCAAGTGTTGCATTAGATAGTTTTTCAACTTGGTTTAAAGTAAGGTTAAATTTCAAATTATGAATAAACAATGTTGAAGTTTTCATTAAATTGTGGAAAATTCAGGATTGGCAAATGCTCGAGCATTTTCTCTCACCGGCAAATTCCCAGAAAATTATCACATATTGAGAATATTCTCGAACATTTGAGCACATTTTGTTTTTGCTTAAAATTTGTTAAAAATATTGTAGAAATGGTCAAAAAAATCACGAATTAAATCCACTAAAGTTGTAAAAATAGTTGAAATTTCCTTTACCTACCAATCATTCAAAATATGATAAAAATGGCTAAAAAAAACATAAAAATCGTCAAAAATATTGTTGAAATTATCAAAATGTCTACACAAATCATCAGAAATGTGTAAAAAAAGGACTCAAAACTCATTCCAATCGTCGAAAAATTTTGTTAAAATAGCCACAAAATTATGAAAACTATCAAAAATCTCGTAAAAATTATTTAAAAGGAAAAAAAAGAATATTCTCGAAAATGCTCGTGCTTGTTGAGCAAATTCTCAATGAGAATATTCACTGTGCCAATCCTGGGAAAATTACTCGTGATTGATAAAGCAATTACATAAAAATGGCATGAATCATGACAGAAATTTTCCAAATGTTGGAAAAGTTCGCAATATTTATTATCTTTAAATGTCCTAAATGTGAAAATGCTTTGTTAAATTTTATATTTTTTTAGTTCCAGTTTTTAGTTTCAGTTTCAGTTTTCCATCACTAGGAAGAGGCATTGTACCTACTTATAGAAAAAAATATGTAATTTTTTTCGTGCTAGTTTGAAAAATTTTGTATTTTTTGTTCAAAAATACGAAAAAAACTAAAATCTGGCCAAAAATAATCAAAATATACAAAAAAAACAACAACAATGAAAATATAAAGAAAATTTTATTTAAAAATAAAATTGCTTCAAAGGAGGTACCTACCTACCTACCTATATATTCATATTTCAAAATTCATGAATTTTTGTTCATAGATCTCTAGATAGAAACGATCAAAGATTTACATTGCTCTTATGGAAAGTTAAAAGTTAAGACGAGACAGGCGCAGGTTATGCAAAAAAAGTGAGCAGAAACATACAAAACAAAATTATAGGCCTACAGGAAATTTTATTAACCGCAAAGAAATACATGAAATAAACACTGCCTGTCCAGTCATTTCATAAAACTCTTTCTTCTAATTATTGATGTGCAAATGTAACTTTAAATTGCCCATTTAGGTATCTTGTTCCATAAAAGGCGATAAATTATATTTTTATTTCATTTTTCCAACTTTTTTTTCATATTTGATTAAAATTAATAATATTGTAACTAGGAGAAGTACCTAATTTGTTTTTTTCCCTTCAGAAACATAAAAGTTAGGCCTACAATTAAAATAGGCAAATTTTCAAAAATATCATACTCCAAATGCAAAAAAATAAACTGACATCGAATAACTCCACTGACAACTGACACATTTCGTTCATCCCTGATCCAGTCCAATAAATAATTTCTCAAAACATCTCAAAAAATTCCCACACCACAGTACCCAACATCTGAAAAAAAAAATCACTACAAATCGACGCAGAAATACCTAAACCAACACCACGAAGAAATTCCACATCGATATACCTACTTTATTAATTCAATAAACGACACACCAGAGCTTCGCCATTTTCAAAAGTTACTCTCGCCGTTAAATTTTCCAACAGTTCGCAGCGAAAAAATCAATACATTCAAGTGCACTGGTATCCTACTCGAGGATTTTCATTTATGCAGCGAAAATATCTGCTATAATACACGCAACCTGGGACCATTCGTGTTATATTTAGTTATCAAACCGCTTACCTTTTATATTTTTTTCAACTCAAGGTGAAATTTTTACTCAAAACTAAAAACCTCGAATATTAATTTAACGAGTTTTTTCATTTTACATTTTACACCAAAAGAAAGACTCAAATTCTATACAAATAATCGACTAAAAAAGCATTTAAAAATTTTCCAAATCCTTAATTCCAATTCTACATCTGCTCGACGAAAATTAACCCCCTATGACACACCACCACCAACATCCAATCATTCATTTCCACTCAATCTTCCCAAAACGTATCAACGCAATCAAATACATATCCACAAAATTTGCTTTACTAAGTTTTCACAATGTTTACACTGTTTTAACAAAAAAATCAATGAAACGTTTACAACAAATTTCAAAATTTTATTTCTATAATATTCCTATTGTAAACATTAAATAGCGCGAACTGATATATATTTCCAATAAATAAAATTAGGCGAAAAAAAATCTTTTAAAAGGTGATTTTGAAGTATACGTAATACGGACTACACTTTTTTTTTTTCATCTTTAAGTACTTTAACAAACTTAAATTTACACACATGTAACGATCCGAACCATTCTGATAACATAAATAATAAAATAGAAAAAAAAAAAAGATGGAAAAGCTTTCAGCGTTAACATGTTCCAGAAAAAAAAATCCCAACCGGATCTAAATCAAAATGTACCTCGATAAAATGATTAATGTTCAAATAAGAAAGAAAAAAACTACCTACGCTGAAAATTTGAGCAAGCCCAAATCAATTCCCCTAAATTCCCCCGCATCTTACCAATTACCCATCCGAAAAGTCGATTTTGTGCTTGTTATTTTTACAATTTCGAAGAAAAAAGAAAAAACTACCGGTACACGAAACGTCGTTGTTTTGTCTTCGCGTTTGACATCTTTTTAGCTATTTTTTTTTTCGCCCCAAAAGCCAACATCTTCGGTTCTGTACGAAGATGCTGCGAAGTAAACCGGTATTGGGCATGACTAGACAATTTTTTTGTACCAAAAATATTTTTCAGTCGATTTGTATTCTTCGGTGATTCTCATTTTCTCGTGATTTTTTTTTTACAGATAGAGCTTCTAGTTCCATTTATCTTTAAAAAATTTTTATCTCGTCGACCCCCGTACCCCCTCCCCAACCCCCTTCAACCTCACGCTTGCCTGGCTTTCGTACGTATATTTTTTTGCCAAAAAGGGAGACGAATGTTTAAGGGTAGCAAAAAAATATACCGCGAGGATTCGCTTCGCACACAGTCGCACACGTTTCGTCGTCGCGTCGCTCGCGTCCCACACACACACACACACACACACAAAACAACTCTGGCATATGAATGATTTTGAAACAAGGTGTATTTTTTATCACATTACAATAAATAATAATTATAATATAGTAGTAAACATAATAATCAATAAATTTAAAATTATGTACGTAAAATAATAAAATTAATAATAATCAGTAAGTGAAGAGAAAAAAAAAACATTTAATGTGTCTTTTAAATTACAATAATTAAAATTTTTTTAAAGATAAAGACGTATATAATAAAACATATTTCGCACAGACATTTTAGTATATACTCACGAATTTACTTTAAATACCTGAAGGAATGTGTTACCGAATAGGTTTCCTAAATAAAACACTAACACAGTTAAAACGAAAGAAGAAAGAGAAAAAAAATAAACAAAGAAAATGAGAATTTTTTTTTTTTTTAATCTGTATGTCCAAATTCAAATTACCATTAGAAAGAGAGAGAGAGAGAAAAAAAACCACGGATTATTCGCGATCGTAGAAAAAAAACCCCGGTCGGTGATCTACTGAAAAAAATTTTTTCTCGTTGAAAAACTTCGAAAGAAAAAAAAAAACACAGCGAAAAAAGACATTTTTTTCCTTAATAGCGAATTTCAAAAGGCGAAAACAGAGTGCAAATGCAGGCATTACGCTTTTATTAAAATTTCCATTATGATTATAAACCGAAGAAGATAAATAAAGAAAAAAGTACGCCAATTCCTTTGAATCGGTTTCATTCTCCGAATTATCTTTTTTGTAAATAACCCATCTCAAAGAAATTATTACAAGATTCCGCGATATATAACTTAAAAAGAGAGAAAAAAACCGGATGTAGTAATTTATTCAATAATTAAACGAGCTATAACAAATTTTATAAACGAAAAAGAAAAAAAAAACCGAAAAAAAATTATGAAGAAAAATAATGTTCAACAAATAGATAAAGTGAGTCTTTCCACTAGCTCGAATGTGTGGTATTCACATTTCGGAAAGCAAAGAAAATGCAGGTTTGTTTTTAACATTTTTTCATATTTGTTGGTACGACGGTTTCACTTGGATGTCATCATGGTCACGAATTCTGTAACATTTTCGAGAAGGAAAAAAAAAACAAATATTATTTCGTGTTGTTGAAGTATCGATTAAGATATGAAGTAAAATTAACGACAAAATAAAAGACAAAATTACACGAGATTTTTTCATTCTCTGGTTTAATGAAGATGAAAAAAAATCAATGATGGAAAGAAACTTAAGCGAAGCGTTAAAAAAGCTCGAGGCGTCAGGTTGTTCTCTGCTTGAAGTATATTGGCAAAAGAAACCTCCTTTCGATTACTTTGTTGGAAGTAATTCTATCACTGAATCTTAATCTAGAGTTTGAAAGGAGAAAATTAGCAGGTAAGACAATTTTGTCAAACTTTTTCTTTCAAGTCCTCCTATCTCTGTCCCTAGGACAGATTTTGAAAAAATCTTCAAACAAAAGTTGTAGATTAAAGTCTCAGGAATAATTTCGATCATGACAAAAATTTCGATTGGACCCCTCCTTCCCCTCCAATTTTGCATAGTACGTATGAAAATCACATTTGAAAACAATGAAAGTCGTTTAAAATCATGCGAGGAATCCGTACACTTGAAGTAAATAATATTTCATTTCTCTCCCCCCTCCCCCCCCTTTCACAATAAATTCAATCATCGTCGTCACCCTTCATGCAATATTCCAGACCTGGAAAATACTGAAAACGGAGTGCTTCCGGTGTTTACTCGACATTTTCTTGAAATTCTAAGTCGAATAAAGAGGCAAAAGGATGTTGAATCCAGAAAGCAGTATTATTATATTTCATTTTCAAGTATCAAAAGTAGGCATCGATATCTTGGGTTTGATAATCGATAATAGAAAATCATTCGATTATTTTACCTCAATTTTTATGATAATAATGAGAATGAATAAATTGAACGAAACAAATTACTCAAAATGACCAATTTCAGCTAAAAAAAAAAAAAAAAAAAAAAAAACAAATTGGACCCCAAGGGGGGTTTTTCCAAGTTTTTTGGATAAAATTTTAAAAAAAAAAAAAAAAAAAAAAAAAAAAAAGACTAATTTGGGCCCAAGAGGGGTTTTTTCAAGTATCTTAGATGAAATGTTAAAAAATAAAAAAATAATAAATAAATGTTTTGTGACAATTCTAAAAAGCCGAAGTTGACAATTTTTTTTAAATAGGATATTTTGTGAAATTTTTTTGAGTGATTTTTGTCAAAAAATTATATTTTCAACTTTTCTCCTTGAAACGTGTTTTTCTGATAATTTTTCAAAAAAATTATTTGTTCAGCATTTTTTGAAAAAAATTTTGCAAAATTTCTAGTGATTTTTGTCCTTAAATTTTTTTTCTGCTTTTCTTTTACCATTTTAAAATTTTTTTTTTCAAAATTTCAAGAGATTTTCGTTATAAATTTTTTTTAAACTTTTCTTCTTTGAACGTGTTTTTCTGACAATTTAAAAAAAAATTATTTTTTCAACATTTTTTGAAAAATTTCGAACGATTTTTGTTATAAAATATTTTTTTACACTTTTCTCCTTGAAACGTGTTTTTCTGGCAATTTTTCAAGTCATTTTTTCAGCAATTTGTTTGAAAATTTTTTTACAAAATTTTGAGTGATTTTTGTCAAAATTTTATTTTTTTAACCTTTCTTCTTGAAACCTGTTTTTCTGACGATTTTTCAAAATAATTATTTTTTTCACAATTTTTTGAAAACATTTTTGCAAAATTTTGAGTGATTTTTGTTATAAAATTTTTTCTCAACTTTTCTTCTTAAAATGTGTTTTTTTGATAATTTTTCAAAAAAATAATTTTCTCAACATTTTTTACAAAATTTCGAGTGATTTTTGTTATAAAATTGTTTTTTAAATTTTTTTTCTTGGAATGTGATTTTTTGACAATTTTTCAAAAAAATTATTTTTCAGCGTTTTTTGAAAGAAATTTTGCAAAAAAATCGTTGAAATGAATTACTAAAAAACTTATTTTTGAAGCAATTGAACAAAATTGGAGTAAAATTAACACTGATTTAAATTTGAAGAGTTTTTTCAAACAAAATTTTGAAAATATGTTCGAACAAAACGAAAAAAAATCATATTCAAACAGAATTATGTGAACTATAATTTTGAATGAAATTTAAAAATTTTTTTGTTTGAACAGAGTTTTGAAGAATCTGATTTTAATTTTTGATAAATTGTATTTGACAAGATTTTAGGTTTGAATAAAATTCAAAAAAATTGTTCGAAAATTTTTGCAAAAAATTTGAATTAAACAGAATTTTGAAGCAACTGGACAAAATTCAAGTTGAATTGATTCAGAACTGAATTTTGAAAAATTTATCTCAAACAAAATTTTGAAAATTGTGTGTCTAAAGCTTATCTAATCTTTTATTTCTGTTTTGATCGAAAAATTGTAAATTTTTTGGCTTTTTTTACACCTTCATCCGAGCAAACGTGTGCAAAGTTTTGAAAAAAAATCCAGTATGTGTTGCACTTTTGCTCGAGAGAGAATATCTTCTTGAATTTTGCACTAGAACAAATGAGCAAATCAAATGTTGAAAATTTCATAAAAATTTATTTAAAAAATAGCGTGAAAATTGCCAAAAAGTGAAAAACATCATAAAAATTGTTTAAATTTCCATAAAAATTATTGAAACTACAAAGTTAAAAATCGAAATTTTGTAATTTTTTTCAATGATTGCTCTATAAATTTGAACAATTTTAAAAATCTTTTGCCATTTTTACAATATTTTTACGAAATTATTTCAACTATGCTTGCAACATTTTTCTATTATTTTTATGAATATTTCAACAATTTCCATGAGATTTTTGAAAATTCTTTTTATGATGTTTTTACTGATGTTGTTAATAAATTTTAAGCAATTTTACCAACATTTTTGACAATTTTAATAATTTTTCAACTCTTAACACTGTTTTTACACTTTTTTGCGAAAATTTTGGAAATTTTTATAATGAGTGTCTAAATTTTATGATTTTTTTTAGCCACTTTTACCATGTCTTCGAGTATATTCACTTTCCACTTTTTACTCGAATATGTTGAGTATTGTTTTTCAAATTTGAAATTTCAGTTTTCATTTTTTGATATTCTACTTAACCCCTTGTTTTATTATCGTGCAATTTACACAAGTTGAGGGTTCTATATTCCATTGGGGGGGCTGAAACCCAATATATCTTGAGTACATGCATTCCTTGCATGATTCTAAGCAAATTTTATAAAGTTGAATATTCCATACTTTCGATGCAAAATACGAAAAATAGTCTTCAGAGATTATTTTCAAACCTATTATGAAAAATTGGAGGGGAAGGAGGGGTCCAATTTAAATTTTGGTTATAACTAAAATCATTCCTAAGATTTCAATCTACAACTTTTGTTTGACACATTTTTCGAAATCGGCCTTAGGAACGAAGATAAGGGACTTTCAAGGTAAGGGAGTGGACCCTCAAAAAAATGCCATGCCGACTAATTCTTTTTCCTTACGAACTCTAGATCAAGATACAGTTATAAAATTGCTTTCATGCGGAATCTATATCTTCCCCTTGAGCTACCGTAGCACTATAATGGAACCTGCCCCTTCCTTACTCGATCTCAATCCCCCTTCGAGTCAGAGATTTGCCGGATGTAGACCAATTCACGCCATCGTGCAGGAATAACGAACCAACAAAACGTACCGTGTACTACGAATAGTATTTTGATACGCTTTGTCATTTATACTGCGGCGTGATTTTTATACTCGTACGATGCGGGATGAATATTGGACTTTTACAAGCTTCTGTACTCGTACAATACCTCTGGGCTGTATTTCTTTTTCAATATACCATCTAGAACACCCTTCACCTCCCCTGCGTGCTATTACTATTGGCTTTTCTCAATTGTAAACGTAGGTACTTGTATTAAAAATGGTGAAAGAATAGAGCCCGAGTCGATATCATCCCAAAAAAGGGGTACTTTTCTTCGACGCAGCACTCGTACGACGACCTGAACACGAACAAACGTACGTAACGTTTTTCCTTCTCTATTTTCATCATTTTTCTCTCTCTTAGTCTGTCTTTCTGGTTGGCAAAAACCGACGAAATTTAACCGTCGTAGTCGTCGAGAAAAAGGCTCGACGATGTTATTGAAAGAATATTTCCAACGTTTGCTTTTCTACTTTCCCACCTTCGAGGTATTTTCTTTGCACTGTTCACTGTTCCTCCTCGATGGGATGGAGCGGGGTACCATACGCGTGTGTTTTCTTTATTACATATACACGCATCTCTCCACCTCATCTTCACCTCACCTTTGATCCTCGTCGTTTTTCAACGTACGCGTATAGTCTATTTACTTGACGTCGACGACTTTTTTTTTTTTTTGTTTTTCGCACAGCCTGTTACTCTCTCTAAACGCAAATCAAATTATATACACGTTAGCGAGAATGAGAAAATGAAAACCATCGTATCGTGTGTGTGTATGGCCTCAAAAGGAAAAAAAATGGCGATGATGATAAAAAATAACACGAAATCGAGTAATCGTAACCTGAGGAATACACATAACATAAGGAGCTCGGACTGGAAACCGAGCAATGGCCGAAAATCAACACTCGTCGTTCTATTTTCTTAAGTAATCGTCCTTCTTTCGAGAGAGCTCGAAAAATGTAGGCTTTTTTTGACGCGAATATTGAGAACCACTCGAATTGCCAGATGAAAATTTGTTTCTTATTCCGTAGATAATTTTGAAGTAATGAAATCGTCTCGACACATATATTTCCCAGGAGTTTTCAAGGGTTTGAATGATTTTTGCCATTTGAATTAAAATTGAACTAGAAGTATTTGGGGATTTGTCGGATGATTTTGGTTTGCTAATTCGTTTCGAAATATTTTCAAGTCATTTTCAAGTTTTCATAGTTCATACGTGTTTTGAAAAACATTTCGCAAAAGAGCTTAAGATTCCAATTTCTACTTCAAGGTGAATCGATTTTAATCAACGAACTGAATTTTTCCATGATTATTGTAGGAAAACATCGATTTGAAATTTTTTAGGTAGGAATTTGCAAAATTTTGAATTTTGAATTTTTACATTGGTTACAGAAAACGTTCAATTAATCGATAATCGATTTTCCTGAAAACGATGTTCAATTAATCGTTGAAATCTATGGTCAATTATTCGATAATAGATTTTTTCAGAAATCGATGTTAAATTAATCGATAATCGATTTTCCTGAAATCGATGTTCAATAATTAATCGATAATCGATGTTCAATTGATCGATAATCGATTTTCCTGAAATCGATGTTCAATTAATCGATAACAGATTTTTCCTGAAATCGATGTTTAATTAATCGATAATCGATTTTCCTGAAATCGATGTTCAATAATTAATCGATAATCGATTTTCCCGAAATCGATGTTCAGTTGATCGATAATCGATTTTCCTGAAATCGATGTACAGTTAATCGATAATCGAATTTCCTGAAATCGATTTTAGATCGAAGAAAAACTCAAATTGAATAATTGATAGATCGTTTTTCCACAATAATCGAAGAAATTATTTCGATTAATTCATAATCGATTCTGCAGGATGAATCGATAATAATCGATAAACTGAATTTTTTTCACAATTAATGCGAGAAAACATCGATCAAAAATTTTTTTGATGCTCGTAAAATTTCGAATTTTTACATTGATTATTAATTTGAACAATAAATTTTTCTAAAATCGATTAATCAATAAGTCGATTTTTCTAAAATCGATTATTTGACAATGTTCGAAAAAAATCTCGAAGGTGATTGCAAAATTCATTTTTTCTACAATAATCGAGGAAATTATTTCGATAAATCGATAATCGATTTCATTTGCGATGGTCGAAAAAATATTCAGATCGGTTTCTTCGACATTGATCAAAGAGAAATTTTAATACATTTTTTCAGCAAGAATCGAGAAAAATTTCGATTATTCGATAATCGATTTTACCTGAGATATCGATAAAAAATTTGATCGAATTTTTGGACACGAACTAAAATAAATCTAAATCAATTTTTCTAGCATTAATTGAAGAAAAATTTCGATCAATTGATAAATCGATCTCATTTACCATATCGATCGAAAATTTCAATGCACTTCTCAGCGATTATCGAATAAAAAATGAATGATTGATAGATACATCAATTTAAGGAAAAACTGCAATCGAATTTTGTAGATTTTCGATAAATCGATTTTCGTAAAATTTCGATGAATCGATTTCTGTAAATTTTTGATTCGATTTTTGAAAAATTTCAATAAATCGATGTTTGTAAAATTTTGATATATCGATTTCTGCCAAATTTCGATAAATCGATTTTTCGAACAATAATCATAAAAAAATGCCAACAAACTTTTTTAATAATCAATCAGTCATCAAGGGAAAATTTTGATTGATCGATATTTCGATTCAAGTTACGATAATCGAAGAATTATCTTGATCGATTCCAGTTTTTGAAATAATCGAAGAAGAAATCTAGTTAAATTATCAAAAAATTGAATTTATACATTTTCCAAACCACTTGCCGAATTTCTCCAAAATGACTAAGACATGGAGAGAATACCCAAAATATTTTTTGTCTGGACTTCTCAGTACAATGCTTTATTGAAAAAAACCATTTTCAGTTCAAACTACTCGAAAAAATACAATTTCAACATATCTCCAACAGCAAAACAGCTGACTGCACAAAAAACTCGAAAACCCCTAAGAAGCCATATTAAATCTTCGAAATGAGTTTTATGAAAAACCAAATCGGCGATCACTTTTCAACCCCCTAACCAGCCTCATTTCGGTGAAAATTTCTGCCAATTTTCTTCCACCATTTTAAGAAACCTACTCAAACAATTACCCTCGAAAAAATATGCCCGAGTCCAGAAATTCCATTATGAATTCATTAAAATGCGTATCAGATAGCTTCAGGCATTCGTAAGTGGTCGAAATATAGTACCCACCATGGAAAAATTTCTCCAACTTTCGAGGGAATACTCATCCCTTCCTCCCCCTGCAGCTTCCTCTCACCATCTAATCTCTCAACTTTATTACCCAGTCGTAAAATTTTAGTACTACGTTATAAACTTACTAAAAATGAGCAAAATGTACGCTCTTATACAAAGGAGCCGGTACCACCACAAGGGTGATTTTTTTGAGGGCATTCGCGAGTTAAGGATGTTTCGGCCGCGTTTACCTAATATTTCAAATCTCGAACGAACGCCTATACTACGACGTGGTTTTTTTTTTACGGCGCAGTGGCATTTTCCACCAGCGAGTATTATAGCGAAAGTGGCCCAGTATGGGACTCGAGTATTGCATCTTCTGCTCCGTGCTCCTTATACCCTTCTATTATCATTGTGGTTATTATTATTACGCTTTTTCTTTTCCTTTTTTTTTTTTATTATTTTTATTTAAAGCGGTTGTTTTGCTATAGCAGCGAGCGACCGAGAGCTAGCAGCTATAAAGGTTTTTACGAAATTAATTCGACGGATTTAGGACGAAATAAGAGAGCAACAAAAGCACGACAGAAGAAGAAGGAAACACGCTGAGAGAGATCTAACGTAATTGGTTTTTCTGTAGTGTTTTTTTTGCCTCTTGGTCGTTATGGGAAATTTTTTTCTCACCGTCGTACCTATATAATTCGAATCGAAACTTATTAAATTGAACAGATGGAAACAGAGGTATAGAAAATGGCCGAATTCAAATCTGTAACTCGGTTTGTAAAGAATTCAGAAACGAAAATTCAAACTAAACCCACCTACCTACTACAAGCATATAATAACGTAAATTTTGTAGCACATTTTCGAAGCATTTTCAGCTAAAAAAATGGATCAATTTTGACTTGAAATTATCATAATTTTCAAAAATTGATTAACAATTGTGATCAAAAGCTTTTCATTCAAAAAAAAAAGAAAAAAGAAAATACAATTAATCGAATAGGCATGAAATCCACTATTTCAATTTTTTTTAGGGACTTTAGCAACTAAAAATTGTTAAAAAAGTGACCAAAAAGCAAACTCACCAAAAGAAAATTTGAGCAGGTTACAATTTTTTTGATTTTTTTTTTTCAAACAAATTTTTTGCTATGTTAGGGACGGGCACGCTGAATTGATCAGCCATTTGAAAAAAAATTCAACAAAATGACAGAAATTTTTGATTTTTTAATTTTCGGAAAAAATAATTACACAATTTTTTTTCCAGTCATTTCCAAAATTTTTCATTTTTTTTGTTGTTCACCAATAAGATATCGGCAAAAAAACTGGAAAAAGTGACTTTGGTGACCATTTTGGGAAAATAGTCATAAAAAGTGACCAACATGCAAAATATAGTCCGAATTTCATGCCTGGGTTCGTTTTTAAAGCTTTTATTCTATTCTCGTTTGGTTTTTATTCGGTTCCTTACTGGGAGGGATTCGGTTTCCGTTTCAAATTTTCTTTTGCCCTGTATCACTGGTATTCAGGACTGGATTTAGGGAAGGATCAGTGGAACCATGGGCCCCAGGACCTCCATCAAATAACAAATTACTCAAAAATTTCAAAATTATGAAATTTCGCTGATATAAAAATGATAGAAATTCGTCATTTTTAGACCTTTTTGGATCAAAATTTTCAAGCATCATAATTGGTTACTTTTTTGCCTCTGTTAGGTATTTATAGCTAGATTTTTTTTTTTTAATGTTTGACTCTCAAGAATTACATGAACCAAAATTTATAAAAAACAATTTTTGATTCTGAGGCCTCAAACGGGGGGGGGGGCGGAGGGCGAGCAAAGTTGAGATATCAAAAAAATTGTTCAATTTTTTTCAAACGTTATCTTGCTTAGTCTGAAATTAATCATGAAATTAAAAAATTTTTGGTTCATGGAAGAGGAAGAATCCTGAAAATCAAATTTTTGGATTTTTTCACCCCTCCCTCAAATTTTTGAAGTAACTAATACGTAAAAAAAATAGAATTTACCAATTTATAGGAAAAAGAAATCACTGAATATGCCAAGAAAATGAGTTGACCGGTTTCGTTTAACTCTGAGGGGAAAAGAGCCTACTCTTCTATCAATTTCAAAAAGAGTCAAATACTCAAAAAATCAGAGTCAACTGCTCAACTCTTTGTCTGTCAATACCTGCTTTTTATTTAAAAAATCATGATAGTTAATTTTTGATTGGTTACTTTTTTAATGAAAAATGGTTGCTGAAATTCCTTCTTTTCGGTGGGTGGGGGAGGGGGAGACATCAATTATGATGCCTGCTCTGTGCATTTTGACAAAATACTCAATCTTCGAAAATTTAGCATAAAATCACTTTTTTTTTGACCAAATCTCCCTCCCTCAAATGACTGTTTGACTAGAAATTTATACAAAATTTTCAAATTAAATTTTGACTCATAAAAATATTCAAATTCGAAAAACGAATAGTGATGATATGAGTATTTTGCCTTTTACCAAAATTTCAAGGGGCCTCCACCAATAATCTGGCCCCAGGGCCCAGGCCAAAAAGTTCAAATTGGGCTCTGAGTGGTATTAGACAGCAATGATTAACTCATTTAATCTATTGATTTTTTTCAATCAGACAAATTTCTTCGTTGAAATTTTTTTTACAATTTTTGACAATAAAAGTCAATTTTATGAACGAACTAAGCATTCAACGAAAAAAAAAAAAATAGAAGCAAAATTTCCTCAATTTTTGTTAATACGGAGTTCAGTTTTCAAGATATTTTCATCCAGTTTGAAAATTCAACTGTAATCTTTCATCGTGGATATCTCGAAAACTAAGCCGCCCAGGAAAAAAACTAATTCATCAAAAGATGAAGTAAATTTTACGCACTACAATTTTGTTCCTATTCATTTTTTTCGTAGGACCCCTAGTTCGCCCAAAATTTAATTTTTGAGTTTAGAATTACGAAAAATTGGTAAAGAGCACACGCCTGGATTTTCAAAATTTTTGGCGGTAGTTGGTCCTTATTGTCTAAAACTCGCTGATAAAAATTTTGGCCCCCTACCTCACCCTTAACCCCTTATATCGCCCGAAATGCCGATTTTCTTTATAAATTTCTGTATTCTGAAATTTTCAACCGAATTTTTTCAATTTGCAGGGATGATGGATCATACCAAGGGTCATCTCTGAAAATTTTTTCAATTTTTTCGAATCTTTCGTACTGAAATCTGAGTTTCAAGACTTCAAAGTGTAATATCTGCTTGTTGTTTCAGACTTGGCAAAAAAATCTTATGCAGTGTATCTATATGTAAAACATATATTTTTTCAGAATTTTTTAATATGGTGGAAGATCTTCAAAAATGCAAAAAAATCAATTTTTTCTACCATTTTTCACCCTTAAAGCGGTCGTTTTTGGGTGAAAATTTTTTTTATTGCAAAATATCATCAAATACACCTAAAAACATCATTAACCTGAATTTGGACCCAATTTG
>FIZU01005837.1:0-15918 GCA_900064475.1 Pseudococcus longispinus
GCTGTTTCATTTGCCCTCACGGTATCATCGATTGTTCGAGACAGATTATCAACTCAACGTTTGGAATAACATAAAAAACCTACACATCACTTACGATGGTCTACAAGGTAACGTCATACTCATTCGTATGCACAACTAAACATTTTCTTGAAAAATAATAATAATTAAAAAAACAAAAAAATAAAAAAAATAAAAAATTGAAAAAAACAAAAAAAAAAATTGAAAAACACAAAAAAAATTTTCAACTTTGGGATGATGGTACCACTGTTTTTTCTCATACGTGAAAAAGTATAAATGCAGACTCACTAACCTCGGTTAGTCATTACGATTCTTCAACTCGTGCAAGATGGACGCTAATAGTAGTATGAGCAGCGCTAGTAGCAACGACACCGAAGACGAATGCCGATATTGTTTCAACGGTTGTCGCTTTTGTAAATGCAAGTACTGCGACGAAGTTCCTTCAAAATGCATATGTTTTGAATGCCGCCATTGTTGGGAGTTTTACGATTACACCTTCAGCGATATAAGATGCGAGAAATGCAACTTGTGCACATATTGTTGTTGCGATACCAACTGCGTGCGTCAACGTCTTCGATGTAAACAATGTAACAACGAATACTTTGGCGACATACTCGACGAGTCCGAACGAGATTTTTGCGAGGATTGTTGGGAAAGTTCTTAGAAAATAATAAATAACTTTTTTAATTCTGCGATGTACGACGGTGGTACGACTGATTTTCTCATGTCACCTCCCACCACTTTCAAAAAGTTTAAATATAAGTATACGACGATAAAATAATCATTCAACCACGTGATGGCTGATGTAGGGTACAGACGATGTCGTCACGGACGAATTGAAAAAATAAAAAAATAAAAAAAATTGAAAATTGAAAAAAAAATTTAGATAGGTACCTACCCAATAGGTTAGGTTAGATAGGTACCTACCACTTGGGTTAAACAAGTAGGTACCTACTTAGGTTAGGTTAGGAAACATATCGGGCACTTGGGTTACGTTCGCCCGAGACCCTGAAATTTCCCACGAGAACACCGCGGGAAATTTCAACGGCTTCGGTAATTACCCTGAAGTGCCCCATATACTACTCACTTATGGCAAACTATTCCTGGAACATCTTCTATGTTCATTGCGAAATACCAATTTTTCCCTCTCGTTGCTATCTTCGGACATTCATTTTACAATAAGAGGCATTTTTTCTTTTTTTCGCTTTCGAACGGTAAAAGAAACGAGAAAAAATAGAACATCGCTACGCCATCCAGACAAAACGCGATAAACGGCACTTATTTTTCAAGGTATTTTTTTCTCTCTCTTTTCAAAAACAAAATGGGTCGTATTAATTGAACGTATCCGTTTTCGCAGCGCCTCTTTTTTTTAATTATACTATCTTAAAAAGGCTTTGCTATTATCGGTTATTTATGGTAATGTTTTTACATAATAATGAAATAAAAGTGAAAAAGAAAAAAAGCAAGATTAACTGGGGAAAAATTTCTGTAAGTAAAAAAATATCATCGAATTAAACTAAATTGCAGATAAGGAGTTGAAAATGTAATAAAATTAACTAAGTAAATTTCCAGTTGAACAAACTATTTTTATTATTAATGTAAATTGCCGAATTCTTCGTTAATTTTGCTTACCTACTATTGTATTTACTTTCGTGTTTTTTTCTCTGCTTATTCCTCGAAATGCCGGAGGGAAAAAAATCGTATGTTTTATCTTTCGCGTGTATAGTAGTCGTATATAAGTATATTAGATTCACCTTGGGCGAAGTGAAAAAAGGAAAGGAAAAAGTGCAGAACGATACCGGCCAACTCTACCGATAAATGAAACTATCGTTCAGCGTCAAATAAGTTGCCTATATCGAGAATAGAAGGAGGAAGCGTTGTTGATAGGGTATTTCTCTCTTGGGTAACATTACCAGATTTATGTTCGGCTATCAAGACACCAATTTCCGTATAATATGACAGCTTATATCGCGAAAATATAATGTTATCTCGTCGCTTATTGACCTTATACCTACCTTTTCCTAAATAGGTTTAATGCGCGAAGGCGAATGTAAATGTTGCACGGTGGACTTGCCCCCTCCTCCTGCCCATACCCCATCATCATATAGCGCGTGTATTTGTTATAAAACTGTTGTATTATTATGCTATCGTTTCGTCGAACGATTTTAATTTTTCGTTGGAGTAATAGTGAACAAAGGGTCGTGAGTGTGGGTATGTCCATCGGGCAACGTTTACGTATTCGAGGTTATTAGAGCCCTTTTAACTATCAAAAGATCTTTTAATCGTTCACTCGAACACTACTAAATGCGACGAACGTTTTTAGTCATCCTCGAAAAGATAACCCCGTTAGTAATTTTTTAACAAATTTTCATATCGATACCTCCAAATGAATGAAAAATAGATGACGCGAGAGAAAAATTGAAATAGATTAAGTAATCAAGTATCTAGACACGGAACCGCCGAAACTGAAATAGATATTTTAAAGAGGAAGTTTAATGGAAAAAACCAGAATTTTAGTCCAGCACCAGTGGAACATTTATTGATAATGGACTGTAGGTTTTTCATTTTGAATTACTGATTGAAAACGGTCACGCTACGTTCGTTCCCCGATTGTTCGAGAACTAAAGACAAATAGCTTTCTCGATGATGTTTCATATATTTTCCCAGATGTCTTATTGATCATTTTGTACGTGAACGGAATTTTCGTGATTCTATAAGGAAAACTTATATTCTTGTTTACAACTTAATCACATAGGGGGAAAATGTACACAGCTATTTATTTTCTTTTGTTGAATTTTATCGCAGAGCTAGGTACACGTCAAAACGTAATAGATTTGCCAATGATTTTATAAATAGAAATATCTAAGGAGTTCGAAAGAGAACGTACAATATTGAGTATACAGGGTAATCACATTTCATCATTCATAAGAAATATTGAAAAGTTTCAAGTATGAGTCTAATTATGATACTGTTATATCACGATCTATGTTGAGAAATTCAGCACAAATTAGAAAACAAAGCAACAATTTCGTGAAAATTTTTAACCAACTATTTCATAGACCACTGAACTCACACGAAAGTTTAACTTGATTTAAATATTTAAATTTTCTTTAAATCAAGAAATTTTCCACGAAATTTTCAATCAATTTTCTGTTCAAAGATGGCCCAAGTATTCTGAAAAGTGAAGAGAAAGGGAGATCTACGAAAAGTAAACCTCAGAAAAATAGAGACTCGTATTCTAAAGAATCGAAGAGAACGTCTGCCAAGAAACGACAGCTTGTCGAAGGTAAAATCAAAATATTTGTATAACACAAAATTTCTGCTTCAAGATATTTTCCAACACAATTTTTTCTCATCACAGAAAATGATTCTGAATCTGATTTGGAACCAAAACGAAAAAAAAGCACTCGACAGAAGAAATTTCCATCAAAAAGTGATATGTCATTTATATCGAAACATGAAAAAACCCTGATCAAATTGTGTGAAGGGGGAGGGGGATGCAAATTTCATGCATCATGACTCGAGAACAAAGCAACGATACATTTTTTAAAAAATCGCATAGAAATCGCTCTATTACTGCGTAGAATGGACAATATTAAAATAATAGGGAGGGGAGACACAAAAAAACGAGGGGTAGAGTGGGGGGAAGTAACTACATTTTCCAGCTCTACGTGAAATATGCAGGATAATATTGAAAACTATGTAAAAATAACTGCATTACAACTGAAGATACGAATTTTTAAAAATCTGAGTAGGGCGGTGGTGCCTGAATGCAAGGTGAAGGGGAGCTGGGAAAATATTTTTCAGTTGTGGAAATGAGTTACTACTTCGTGAAAAAACTACGTCCAAATACCTACATTACAACTTGAGATATAAGCTTTTCAAATTTAGAACGGTGGACCCACTCAAGAAATGGGGGAGGGGAGGTTATGGGTGTTTTTCAATTACATATTACAATACGCAGATGCACATTTTAAAACTACGGAAACACGCGATGAGGTCCTGTTTCACAAACGTTCGATGGAGGGGCTGGGGGATCAGCCCAGAGTCAATTTTTGAACGTTTTTGAGGTATAGAATATAGTCTATATTTTATAGACTATAAAAAACAATGCATCGAAAAATGTCGCAAAGATCAGAGTGAAGTTGCGTGGAAGAATACTCGTAGATGCTAGAAGTATTTTGAAAATTTATCATGATAATTTTTTTTAAAATTTCAACCAAGAATGATAAAAATAGTACGAGTATCATATCAAGATAAGTTTTCTACATCATGTGATAAACTAACTAAAACAAAAAAAAAAAAAAAAAAAAAAAAAAAAACGAGAAGACTTGGCTCAACTACCGTCATTGAAGATGAGAAAAAAACTACAAAACACAAAATGAAAAAAATTGTTTCCTAATTTTCATTAGATCCAATACAATAACTTAATTTCATAAAAATGAATTTATTAGGATTAATTGGCGTTGAACTGAAATTTATCTTCAATTTCAGCTGTTAGAAATGTATTAAAATCACCTTCATCACAGATGGATGGAATAAAATACTCGAATAAAATTGATTTCTCGCTATCAATCGATATTTTCAATTTGACGTTTAATTAAAAAAAAAAAAACAACGCGATAAATAATATTTCGTGGTACGGTTGATCAGGTAAATAAACGAACATCTTATTTAGCTACACATGGTACCTCAGCTCGAGAAAATTTCAAGCTAATATTTGATTTCAAAGTCGAATTAATATCTAACCATGCCAAAAATTTCATAAATCCTTACCTGCAGGTAATCTCAGCTTTTCCTCCTTCAAAAAGTGATTCTGAACCCCATCTGCGAGGAATCTGGACTATCGCTATTCCTTTCGAACCGATCAGCACTGCTTGTTCGCTGGTTTTGTTGATCAATAAACGTTCAACTTCAAACACCGGCGGATTTGTTAAACGCAGCGTCTGCAAACATGAAAATGGAAATAAAATTACTTCCGCTGCTTGAGATCTTATCGCTAACTTTGAAACCGGTCGTAGGTAACGTCGTATCTATAACAATGTTCACTCGCTAGACCGTAAACATCTTTCAACTAAACATACATGGTACCGAATACGCAGTAACCTTTACGTCCTAAAATCTTCAAGTTTCTACTACCTCTATGATACAAATTATTAAAGAATATCGATGGAAAATATTTCATATTTCACGTATGCCGGCCGCTTCCGAAACTTAATCCGTCGCAGACAATGAACATACGACGTGCACACACTCACACAAAGGTAACGAAAAATATCTTTTCAAATGAACCAAAGTAACAATTATACGAATACGTTACTTCAATTCGAGAAAGAATTGAAACCCTAATTACAAAATATTACCCATAGAATGGGAATCAAACAATAACATGCCGTACATTGACGGCCGGAATAACTACCTGCAATGGGTACTCCTTGGAATGTTTCAATTGAAACTCGATATTCAGAGTCAAGATCGAAGCATTGCTTCTATTCCACACGTACAATATGCCAGATTTAACGTCCATCAAATTTACGCCACTTTTCTTAGCATAAGGTAAATGGTGTTTGATTGTTTGAAAGAGTTTATGTTTGTTCAGATTTTCCATAGTTACTTACTACAAGATACAAACCGATGGATATATAAGTGCTCGAATTGAGCAATAGCATAAACCGAAATCAAATTAAACTTCAACGACGATTAATTAATTCGAATTAAATGATGAAATAATAAAACCGATGGAAAACTACCGCGAACGCAAAGGAGACGCGAAAAAAAAATTCTTGAAAATGCATTGCACATTGTTTTTCGATCACACATCACAGCTACGATCGATACCATCAGAAACAAATGCTTCGTGCCTTCGCGTTTCGTGCACAAGCACAATGCCACAACTAAAAGGGAATGGCCGCGGTAAACAAGAATGATATTACGGTAATTACAAAGTAAATTTAGAATACGGTTGATTTTCGAATTTTTGTCTCAGTCTTTCAGTGTCGTGATTAATTAATTATTTATCATTATAATTTTTTAGCAAAAAGAACGTTTAATTTTTTTTCAACTTAGGATTACGAAATGAAATTTAAAAATCACATGTATGTGTTTTTTTAAAATGAGAAATTAAAAAAATGACATGAATATTGCTCTAATTTTGAAAAAAAAATGGACAAACTTTCTATATCTATACCTTTTTGTATTCGAGAAATGCATTGAACTTGATGAAATTATGAGCAGCAATAAATAATGAATCACATTAAAATTTAAATATAAAATTAATTGTAGAAATAGAAAATTGATAAAACTATAAATCTTGAGATGGTGTTCAGTTTCAATTTATAAAGAAATTATTTTTAAAAAAAGATAGCAATGAATTAATGATTCATAGAAACATCACGTAGTTCAGAGTGAATTATGAAGTATATTTTGGAGTTGAACATCTAAAAAATTTCAGCATTTGATAAAATTTTCTTCCATTTTCTAATGAATTGATATCCTTAATCATGTAAATTAATGAATTATTCATCAATTTTATTCTTTTTCATATTTAGATGAAAATTTCAATAAAATTAATATATTTATAAATTATAATTTAAAATACAAAATATATTTTAATTTTGAGTTTAAGATTGAGTACAAAACTTATCAAAAATCAGTGAAAACATCTTGAAAATTTTTAAAATTTTCAAATAGTTGAAAGTGTAAAAACTTTTAAAAAATGAAAGAAATTGTGGGGAAAATTTCAAAATTGACGATCCACAATCTTTTACGAAATATTCAGAGACCGGAAGCTAGTTGAAAGCTAAAAGCCGAAAAGCCGATGATTTTTAAGGATTTTCAGTAGCTTTAAGCTAGCCAGTAGCCAAGCTTTACAATTTGTCAGCCAAAAGTCTTGTTTTTTTGGATTTTCTAATGACTTTTTTTGCCATTTCGATCCTGTATCATTTATTTGATTTGGTTTATGGTTCTGGTATAATTATGTTCCTTCAACAGCAAAAAATGTTGTCTGTCTAACTTAGTATTCAAATCCAACCAATTTTTGAATAAAATTAAAATTTTGCTTTCAATCACATCTTTTTCCCTCCAACCAAAGCTCGAAACTGCAATTTGAAAAGCTTGAAGCTGAAAGTTAGAAGCTAAAAGCCCAAAGTTGAAAGCCAAAAGCTAAAAGCCCAAAGTTAAAAGTCCAAAACTAAAAGCTGAAAGCTAGTCATATACAATCTTCTAAATTTTAAAAGCCAAAAGCTGAAGCCAAAGTTTCATTTCTTTTTTTCAGTAGCTAAAAGCCGAAAGCTCAGTTTTTTTTCGGCTTCGGGTCTCTGGAAATATTTGTCAATTTTTTTGAACCGGTTACAAATTTTTTTTCATTTTTTAAAATTTTTTATGAAAATGTTGGCAATTTCTAAATTTTTTTTTACTAAGTATTTCTACCACATTTACAATGGTTTTTATCAGAATTCCGCCATTTTTTACTCTGTTTCATAACTTTTTCCAATATTTTAAGGACTGATGAAAAGTTTGATTGGGGTGGGAATTCGTCAAGATGGCGGTGAGTGGTATTCGACCACTGAACAAAGAACCATTTTTCTCAAAATTCGTGAAGTCATGCACTGGCTTGGTAAATCAATTCAATTTATTCACGTTTTGTAAACTTTTTCTCAAATTTTTTCTCACAAAAATTAATCGAAATCTATTAAATTTTTTAAGGAATCGTTGCATTGGTAAGTAAAGGTAACTTTTTCGAAATTTTGTCACATTTTTTGAAAAAATAATAATTAATAAATTTTCACGCAATAAAAATTACTCAAAAAAACATAAAATCAAAATTACCGGAGTTGAATAGAAATAAAATAATTTAAATTGCCTATGAATAAAAACAAAATTATAGGTAAGTATTTATTAACTAATTAATATAGTTTATAAATTTATTTGAAAAATAATCAAAATTTTCAAAAAAAATTAGAAGAAAATTTGGCCAAGCAATCAAGCATCAAAAATTTTGTGATTTTTGCGGCTACAAAAACTCCTTAAAATTTGCGTCCTGAACAAAACGATGTTTTCACAAATCATTGTAATCACTTTTTAAAATCAATTTCAATTGAATTAAAAGTTTATATCACCTAAACACGTGTTCTTATCAACTTCCTATCAGATATTGTGAATACAATATTACGTATATTTTCTCATAAGAAATATTTCAACGCGCCATGCCATATCATTAGAAAGCTAGCAAATCGTCGTATGGAAATGGTAAAATAGAAAATTGAAATATAATTATAACGACAGAAAATTTAGATATTTTTCAAAAGAAAGCTGAAAAAACCTGTCATTCTTCAACAAAAGAATATGTGACGTTAAGGCGAAAGTTTTACATGAAAATAGTCGAATCAAGACCGCGTATGCAAATCAAAGTTGACGTTTTGTTGTCTACATTTGTGTAATAAAAGAGATATTAGGGAGACATTGTTAAACCATTGTATGTTTGCAAGAATACAAATGCCAATGAGTTACACATAGTTCAGTTCCGGGTTATTTTATTCTATACGAAAAAAAAACTTATATGAATAAGACTTTTTGGCGAAAAGTTCAACTTACGCGTAGTTTGAGTGATAAAGATGCAAAAATATGAAACAATTTTGGTTCTACAATTTAGAAAGTCTAAAGGGTATCGCTTCATTCAAACTCTACGATTAACTATAACTCCTACACATACGCCAACCCTTTCTTGTATCAAGATTTCATATTTTTATTCTCATTCGTCCAAACTCGAGCAAAATAATGAAAAAATTATACTTATTTGAAAATATCCGTTGAAAAATTCAGTTCACCAAGTTGGTAAAATCAAATGAGCAAAGTTTTTTTTTCCGACGCAAAGTTTTTTATTTAGCTTGAAAAAAATATCGAAATAATCGTTTTTCAAGGGAATACGAAAAATGAAACTCATTAATTATTTAACTTTTCATTAGGCAAAAAAAAACAAACTTGAATATCGAACGGGTAAGGCCTGTTTCAGGGACATTTTCAAAGAGAGCCTATATAAGAACATCCCCTCGGTGTTGACCCTTCAACTCGTATACAATTTTCGATGAGTGAAAAAAAAAAAGAAAACCGCACACGGCTCGAGATTGATCACACGTTACAAAACAACGTAGAAATGATTTTTCCCCTGTAAATGTAACGCTTTTACAATCTTTTGTATTCACCTCTTAGCTTTCATTTTTAATAAGAAAAATCCCCCGAAGTGATGATGAACGAAGAAATATTAATGATATCTTTCAGCGGAAATATATTTTGTATATTCTGTACGTTTTTTTTTTATTTATTTATACAACGCGCCAGCGAATTCTATGGAATACGCTTTTAATCGGAAATAAACCTTTATTTAGAAAAAACTTGCGGTTCTCGAGTGTTTTGATTCATGTATGTGCATTCTTGATAAGCTCGAGCTGTACTTTTTCCTCCGAGTGTTTGCCAAACGTAACGAAATTCCTTACAACGAGAACGGAGAACGAAGGTATTTACGTGTACGTCTTTTGTTGGTGCACCAACAAAGGGAATAATTCGCGTTAGTGAAAAATTTCGGTTTTCAAGTACCCTTTACTCGGTATGTGTTGATGGTTACGAATGGCATCGTGGATCGCGTGTGTTTTTCTTGAGAATTTTAACCCCCGAATGGGTGACATTGAAAAATAAAAAAAATTAATACATCAATGTATGGTATACGTTTTCAATTCGTATACGATTAGGAGTCGATTAATTCAAGATTTTCGACCGTAGGTATTACCAGCCGAATCTAACCGATAAAATCATTCTGCTGGGCATTTGTCTACTCGATTTGAATACATATTGTATTTTGAAACAAGAAAAAGGCGGAGCTATTAAAATACATGGAAGCCTAGGTTGCAAAGCTAAATGCCCTTTTTTTCTGCGGAATAGCCAAGTTGGAAAAAAAATTACAGGAAATATCAGAAATCAAAAATGCTACTCATAAATCGGATTCCCGTTGACGTTAGATTTGCGTGTATTTAAAATATAAAATTGAAGCGGAAGTATCGTTATGATGTAGAGCCAACGAAAAATTGTTACGAGGTCATGCGTTGGTAAATGTCGACGGTGGACGCCATACGTCAGTAATGTAATACTTATTAACCAATCACACGAAATTATTTAATAAATTAATTTTACCAAAGTGAAATTTTATCCTTTTTTCATTTCTTCGAACACCCGCTGCCTTAATATGCATTTCGCCCCAATCCCATTTAACAACGCGATCAGTGGTCGACAAAATTTATACGTTGAAGGTAGGTAAGGTATGTATTACGTAGGTAACTATACTCAACATTATTTGTATGAACAATGAACATGCAATGCAAGTGCAGTAGGGTGAAATGATTTTTTTGTATATACTCGTAAATTCAAATACTTAGTATAATCAAGCTTAATCATGGGGAAATGAGTTCATATGAACAGGAAAAAAATGTAAGACCCACAAAATTTTTGATCAATTCGAAGCCATTGAATTTCATATATCATAATTGGAAGCTAATTTACCTCAAAAGGCGTTTATCGACGAATCATATCACTCGAGCCTGGTGAAATTGGTGAAAGAAAACGAATATTTTCACATATTTAAAGTAAAAAAAATATATATAATAACATATTTTATCCCCAAAAAAATATTCAATATTTTTTGTCATTTTTTAAAATAAAATCTTTTTAAAAAATCAATCTCATTTATTATTTTGCGTACCTAATTATATTCGAAAACAAAATTTTTTAATTTTATTAAAAATTAATAATTTTTTGGATTTTGTACATTTTTTTCAATTTTTTCAATTTTTCAAAAGCAAACTTTTACATTTAAAAAAAAATGAATTCTAAAAATTTAGTCAACATTTTTTTCAAGATTTTGTTATTTTTTGAGATTTTATTCAATTTTTTTTGAACTTGTGAAGTTGAAGTTCATTCTATTTATCCAAAATAAAATCTTCTAAATTTTTTTTAAAAGTAGTTTTTATTTAAGAACGATTTTTTCTCTGATTTTAAAAACTTCCCCTCACCTTAAGGTAAGAAAAATGTACGTTTCAAGCCTTAAAACTTGTTTTAAAGCTAAAAATGGTATCCAATTGTGGTTTTTAACAAAAAAGCCAGCTTTCGGGACCAATTTACCGAAATAATAAGAAAAAAAAATCAAAAAATTGTAGGTAATGATGAATTTGAAGATTTTACAACTATTTAATTCACGAAGCCAGTCAGAAGCAAGTAATTTTGTACGGTGGGGGTGGGGGTGGTAAAATCTTTTCTATGGTAGACTCGATGAATTGAAAAAAACAAAATTATCTCAATATTGATTTTATATGCATTTAAAAGTTATATTTTTCGTAATCATTTAAAAGTGTTTTTTTTTTAAATCCAAAAAATTATTTTTCAGTGATGTGATTAAATTCAGATTTTGAGATAGAAATGTTTTATGTCTGGGGTGACTTTTAGACATTTAGACTTTTTTAAACTTTGAAAAATTTTCAGACTTCCATTGACTTTTTGAACTTGGAAAATTTCAGAGATAATGCTGACTTTTAGACATTTTGTCAGACAAATAATTTAGATTTTTAGAAAATTTCAGAGATAATGCTGATTTTTAGAAATTTCATCAGGCGATTTAGATTTTTTCAAATTGAAAAATTTACTTTCAGACATTTTGTTAGACTTTTTTGGACTTTCAGATATGATTAAATCGGTCAAAAAATCATGAAAATTGTTGAAAACGTTGTTGAGATGGTAAAAAAGTGTATAAAATTCTGCGCAAATTTTATGAAATTTATTTTAAAAATCATGAAAATTGTTGAAAATGTGGTAAAAATTATTGAAATTGCCATAACAATTGATGAAAATATCATAAAACTGGCCGCAAAATTATGGAAAAATGTCGAAAATCTAGTAAAAATCGTTAAAATTTTCTAAAAATCAAACAAAGTATCAACTAATTATAAAAAGTGTAGAAAGTGTTGATAAAACTGTCAAAACACCAACAAAAATCAGTGCAAAAATTGTAAAAGTGGTAAAAAATCAATAAAACAGTCGGAAATTCCGAAAAAGTCGCTAAAAACAACTTAGAAGTGGTAACAAAATCATAAACAGTCAAAAATCTCGTGAAAAATTGCTAAAAGTTTCATAGAAATCATTTAAAGTATGAAAAAAATGGTCAAAAAATCCTGAAAATCGTCAAAAATGTAATTGTAATAGTCGAAATTTTCACAAAAAGCAATAAAAACACAGTAAAAATGATGAAAAAAAATTTCATGCCACGAAAATTTTCCTCGACTCTTAATTCTTTTCATTAAATATGATAACATGAGAGATTAATTTTTTTTAAAATTAATACAAAGGTACAAGTTTTTAAAAGTCTAACGAAATATTGAAAAATCAGATACCTACTTAAAAAAACATAAAATGTTTTCAATATCAAAAATTAATCTCTCATAATTTATAAAATCTGACAAAATGTTATAATGTCCGGCAGAAAATATCTAAATGTCAAATTTTAAAACAATATAAATTTTTCCAAGTCCATAAAGTAAAAAATTTCCGAAAACTCCCAGTTCAAGAAACTGTAAGTCAATTGCAGTTTTGATTTTTTTTGCAAGCCCAAAAAATTATTTGGTAAGCAAAATATAAAAGTTTTCAGAAGTCTAACAAAATGTTGAAAAGGTAAAAAAATGGACGCCCAAATTTTTAAGAGACCCCTGCAGTCTTAAGATATATCAATGCCACATAAAATTTGTCAAAAATCTAGTAAAAACTGCTAAAATTTTCACAAAGTTTTTCAAAATTTTATTAGATTTTACTATTTTAGCGTTCTTTTTAGCAATTTTTATAAACATTTATCAACATTTTAACCTTTTTATGGCATTTCAACAACTTTTACATCAATTTTAAACGTTTTTTCTAAATATTTTCATAATTTAACGGGGTTGTCGAGATAATTTTTATGACTCTTTTGTCACGTTCTACGAAGTTTATACTGATTTTAATAAAAATGAATTTAAAAAACGGAATTTTTAACGATTTTTATGATCTTTTGACTTTTTTTGTATCATCTTGAATGATTTTAATGGAAATCTCGATAGTTACTTTTAAGGACATTTTCGACAATTTTAATGGTTTTTAAACTTTTTTCACAATTTTTTCCACAATTTTTGTGAAAATTTTGAAAATTTTAACAACATGGGAACAACTGAGCAATATATTAACTACCTACACGCGTTTAAATTTTTGGGAGAAAAAAAACGAAAAATGCTCTCAGGTGTTTAAATTTCAAATTATCATTTTCATTCCATAAATAAATATATGGGCGAATCGTGTTCCACATAAATCATCAAAGGACTCTGTATCTAATTGAATAAAAGAAAAAGAAAATGGTACATTTTCAGAAATTCTATTACGGTTTATTTTGCAACGACGAAGTTTCGCCGAATTCGGTAACTTTTCATTTCGTAAGGTACGATAGAGTGTACTCGTATATTCGTATAAGAAATGCAGACGATACATTTGGTTAATTTCTACATACCGCGGCGGAATAGATTAGAAATTAGAATTCCCGTGCCGATCATAAACATAATCAAGATAAAATACCATGCTAAATATTTGTAGTATGTTTTTACGTAGATATCTGAATTTTAGGGGATTTTCGATACATATAAGTTCTTTTCGGTGTTACGTATATACTATAAGAAAACGAGGGTAAAAGGAAAAAGTGATTTTAAATTACATTCAGCATTAAGTCGCCGAAGAAATAGGGATGTGCTTTCGCTATCTTTTGATCAACTCGTACAAAACGAGCAGTCTGCATGGCGAAACTAATTAATATAGAGAAAAACGTGTTTCAAATATGTACATACAGATATATTTTTTAATTATACCGTAATATGCATTAACATCGAGTCTGGTGCTTGGAAAAGTTCCCCAATAGAATTTACTTTGGGTATTCTAGCGAAATAGATGATATACCTACAATTTAGTTATAGCATTCGTATATAGTAAAATAATACGATAAATGAAAATACTAATACAAAACTGATACCCAACGACCGTATGCAAACATAGGGTAAAATATCCCTTTCTTTTTTTTTTCGATGACAAATTTTTACCACAGATTCAATATGACGTCTGATAGCGCTTATAAACCGTCCTAATGTAAACTTCGACAAAAGGGATGATAGAATAAATGATACGTGAAAAAAAATCTCTGGTTTTTTTCCTCCGCAAAAATACTACACCAGGGCTAATACATTTGGTAAACACTGTTTAAAAGACATTTAGCGAACAGTATCAAAAATTAATTTTTCTTTTCGCTATACTCTTATTTTTCCATTACCTTCTAAAGGGGTACATGACATTCGGTCGTTAACTTTTTTTTATCTTTATTTCGAAACTCAATATTTCTCAGTTGAAGCGAATAAACACAAAATTCGCCCCGCTCGCTTCCGCCATCGGTTGGGTATTAATTAAATCGCGTGCAAATTATTAATTAAAAAAGAAAAGTGTAACCTTCCTCCGCACGGTAATAGTTTTTGCTAGCGGGTATTTTAAAAATTATTCGGAGAAAAAAATTTTAATGAATAAAAAAATCTAAGTACGACCCACTCGACCGTAAAAATAGGCCGTTATGTTTCAAAACTTCGTTAGTTTATGAAATGTAAATAATGGAAGGCTTGTAATTTAAATTTAAATCAGGTTCGGGATATGCGTGCTCGAAAATAAATTTACTCTCCGATTCCATAGCTCTATACGCGCAACTGTCCTTAAATTATTTCGAAAAAATTTATCCCCGACGTTTTTATCATAAATCGCGGATTACGAGATGTACCATTATTATATCGGTTCGCAAAAACGTCGTAGATTGTTGATATTCGTATATGTCCTTCTTCGTATCGTATATGTCGCATCGTCTAAACATAAGCCCGTGTACTTTTTTTTCCCACTCGCCATATGATACCGTGTATGCTGACACTTGTGCACGAAAACAAAAAAAAAGAAAAGAAAATCTACCGCTTGAAAAACAAAACAAGTTGGAAAGATTGGTCGTTAATTTCGAAAAGGTCTAAATTTTTTATTTCATTACACACAAAAGAGAGAAAATAACGAAGCGAAATGGAATAACGACAACGAGCCCCCCCCCCCCCACTCCCCAGGAAATGGAAAAACGACAACGACCCCCCCCCCCCCACTCCGCAGGAATTTATTTTCAATCGAAAATACATATAATTTTTCAAATTGAGATCATTTCAAATAGTTGATTTTTCAATTCTCGAAAATCAGCTAAAAAGTCAACAGTGAAGTTGGAGATTAGGCCTACAGAAGCATCTATTTTGTCACATTGCGATTTGCTTAAAAATTTGAAATTATTTGTATCTAATCTTTTCTCGGACAGATTGAAGGTTTTAAAGTGATTCTGAAGAAGCCCTTTCAACTGCTTACAGATAATTAAAATTTTTGCAGAATATTATACTTACCAACATTTCAAGATTGTCGTAAATTAGGTAATATTTTCAAAATTGCAGTTTTTTTTGGTCAAAATTCGTGAGATTTGGCCAAAATAATTTAGAATCCTGAACTGCATACTCGTAATTCGTATAAGATTCTAAATTGCCAAACGCATATGAATACAGGGTGTTTCATAACTATTCATAACCACTGTTCTTCCTTCCACTGAAAAGAGCAATGTTTTTACCCGCATGAATTGAATTCATAATAATAATAGGTAATTCTATTCATTTTGATTTTAACAAAATTTTCAAAAAAATTGAATTTTTAGTCCAGTAAAATTATGAAAAAAATGAGAAAAAAAGGTAGCAAGTATTTTTTTGCGAAAAAGTGTTGAATGAGGTTCCAATAGTCACCACA
>FIZU01005844.1:0-11448 GCA_900064475.1 Pseudococcus longispinus
CAAAAAATAGTGCTAAATTTTGGATGCCAAAGAAAAAATCCAATCTTACCTAGTCTATGTCGAATGTGCTTCAAAAAATGAGAAAACTGCGCCCAAAATCCAGGCTCGTAGGATGCTAAATTGGGAGCTAATTTTTTTTTATCATGCTAAATTGTTACAAGTTACATTTATTCCTATTTCAACTACCTATTATTTCGATTTCAAAGGGATTATCATCAATTTAGCATTATCTGAAGCTTAATGGGACTAAAATGAGTCACAAAATGAATTTTTAGTTGAGACTTTGGGAAGCTAAATTTAAAAAAATGATGCCAGTAAAAATTGATTCGATGCTATCACTAGATGCTAGATTCCAGACTGATATTTTGGAAGCTGGGTGAAAAAAAATAGTGCCAGAACTAGCCTCCAAAATGCCAAATTGGCAACACTGTTGGGAAATACAGCTGAGCAAGACGTAGTACAATCAAATTCACAATGCCATGGTTGTACTTCGATAATACAAAATACTCGATGAGCGCCAGTTGGAGCACATCAATGTATAATTTTGACAGGATAACTGAATTCGGTTTTGTTTGTTTTTAGGAAGGCATTAAATTCAAAATTTAGGAGAATCTGTGTTTAAAATTCAATGTTGATATCAATTTTGTAATTATTCTTCAAAAATAAAGAGGCGATCATAATTATTTTGAACTTTTACGAAATTTTTTATGGAAAAAAGCCAATGGAAGCGATCTGAGGAATAACATTCAAAGGTGATAACGCATGTACGTTGAACTTTCTTCTCAACGATTTTGGTTTTCAACGAAAGTAAGTGAAAATATGTTTTTATATTATTTTGCGACTGTACATGTGTTTTCTCCATCTTTCTCTCTAAACATTTGCATTTCGCAGGACTTCATTTGAAATTTAGAAGAAAGAAACCAATTTGAGACGTTACTTCATCGGATGAATTGAAAAACTCGGTAGACTGAAACCCAAACTGGTGAAAGAAAACGGCTGCACTTTGTACAAGTAAGTAATGAATAGAATTAAGAACTTTTCAATGTAGAATAATAGAAATAGAATTACCTGATAAATGCAAAACTTTCACGGTCTTTATCGATTAATCATTTTCATTTGCCACTGTATTATTTTGCAAAACATGAACATGTTTTCTTGTCACCTTAAGGTGTACTTTCATTTTATGATTATACAAAGTTGTTTATCATGTTTTCGTAACCTCTTCACCCTCTTCCTCCATCAAACTCGTGTAAACACGAAACTCTAAATCGCACCCCTATTTTTTTTCGTCATTGCTCATTTCTCATTTTCATCATGATTCGATCGTGTTAAACATTTTTTTCGATCAACTTCGTAATTCTGCCCGTTTTTCACGCGAACGAAGCGTCACGAAAGAAAATTTGTAATAACAAAAATTGTAGAGGAGAAAATTTCCTTTCAAGCATAATATTATCAAATTTTTGATATGATCAATAGTTTTCGAGTTATTTTTGGAAAACCATTTTCGCTAATTGGTGAATTTTCACATTTTTCATTTTTTCGCATGAACGAAGCGTTATCCAGGAAAAGTTATAATAACCAAAATTGTAGAGAAGAAAATTCCCTTTCATTGATGTGCCGTAAGATTTTTGATACAATCGATAGTTTTTGAGTTATTTTGAAAAACCGTTTTTCATAATTCATATAATGGATACATACCAGAGATAGGCAGATCATGAAAAATAAAGTCAGATCAGAAATCAGATAAAGATCGGATCACGAAAGGATCAGCGAGATCAGACAAAGATGAGATTTAAAAAAAAAAAGATTAGACGAGATCAAGATCAGATCAAGCAAATGTTCAGTTCGCGATCTTTTTCAAAAAAAAGATCAATTTTCGAATTCAATTCATTACATTAAAGCATATTATATTTTACGATTATGATGTTTTATAATGGCACTGATACTGAATTTCTAATGCACTTTACTTTTCACTTTTCAGACTCAATGAACTGAAAAGTGAAAAGTGAAAAGCTCATTAGAAATTGGCAAATTCCTAAATTCAGTGGCCAGTGCCGTCATCATTTTGATCTTTTTCGTGATCTTTTTTTTTTAAAAAAAAAAAGATCAGATCACCAAATTTTCCACAAGATTAGATAAAGATCAGATCAAAAAAATTTGAACAAGATGAGATCAAAGATTGCAATCTTGATCTGATTTTTTCAAATCTGATCTTTTTTTCTGCGATCCGCCCATCCCTGATACAATTACAAGCACATGTACAATTTATCCAAACTTGAAAAAAAATTTCCAAGCTTTCAGTTTCAGGTCTACTTTTTCGACTTTTTTTGCGTTTTAACTTTTGAACCATCTCCTCGTCGACACGAGAATCATTATGAAAATATCAAGAAATGAGTAATATGACGAAAAAAAAAATAGGTGTGCGATTTAGAGCTTCGTCATGTAAACAAGTTAAAGCTCATAATTCTCCTTCTTTTCAAGGCATTTTTTATGGCGTTGTCGCGACATGTGAATTTGATAAAAATTTTCACGAATGACTCACGTTTCTCGCGTGTTTTGTGTAGGTGATTGACGCAATTCAGCTTGACGTCACGTGAAGAAAAACAATGAAATATTTTATTCCAGAAGCGAGCATTGCGTTCCATATCAATATTCCAACTTCCGAACTTTCAACCTGTAATTGTGTTTTATATCAAGACAAGATGCTTAACTCGTTACTCGTGTTTGGTTAGTTCATGTTTGAAACTGCACACATAAACATCGGCGTTCATAATATCTATATACGGCGAATTTGGTAGAAAATCCATCCAGAAGATTGTTTTTTTGGATGATGTGTTTGACTGAAAATTGATACTTTGAATTCGCTATGGAAGGTCTGAAAACAGCCGAATTCACTTGTACCTTTACTAACTGCGCTGACGATGAAAGCTTTTGCGAATCGCTAAGAAACCAAAATGGTATGTAAATATCAGAAATTTATTTTTTTCTTTCAAATGTAAACTTCAACTTTTGTAAGTATTCGATCGATAATCGTGTATTTAGCTTAAATTATGATTTTGAGAAATTAATTTTCTTCATACTTCGTTACTTACCTTTATGTTATTAATTTATGTTCGTTGAAGTTATCACCTAACTCTGAGAATGAATCACGACATAATCATTTCTCATTTTACTCCGGGTTCGGGGTATTCTCGCATGGCCATTTCTTATTCGTAATATGAAAGCGTTGTTATTCCTGTAAGAAATGAAAACAGAAACAAAATGATATGATTTTAGCATTATTAAACGAGAAAATACTTTAGGAAACTTACGTTTTGGCATATTGCACGATACTATTTCGTATTAAAAATTGTCGCCGCTCGTTATCGACAACTCGACAATAATAATAACATTTAACACCTCTTCATCCAAAATTTTACACACTTGAAAAAATTACAGATAGAGATAGTTTTACGAACAAATATCCCACTATCGTTGCATTATCAACAAATCGACTGATAAAATTCACAGTAAATTGTCCTTTTACTTAGATATAAATTTTTTAAAAATTACCCCATCGAAGTTTCATTTTTCAAAATCATTTTTCATTCGTTTTGAAGTGTCAACTCTAAGTGTACCTTATTCTCGCATTTTTGATTACATAATAAAGTATTGTATCGAAGAAGGAATATTTAATATTTCTTCGCGTGTCATCTATTTCGGTTTTTGTGTCGCAATTTATTTTTAGGGAGATGGGAAGAAAGAGAATTATGCTTTTTGTTCGTGTCTTCACGACATAAGATAAATATACTTATAATAAACCGCATCAAAGTAGTTGTACGTATGTTGCCATTCAAAAAACCTATTTTTATAGCACCGCTGGTAGTGTTTTAGTTGAAATTTGCTCGCTGAAGGGCCTATTATCGGTTAAATTTTTCGTCGGTTTTAGATCGTATTTGTGATATCGGCCAAGCGAACTGAAAATATCGCTTTTTTAGATATTACACTAGATATTATGTGAATTTGTGTATTTATCTGGTGCGGTGAACATTTTTTTCGGTGTTTCTAAAATGAGCCAAAGAGGAGTCATTCCTAATACTAGACTTTCGACGTCTCTTCGCACCCAATTTTTATTAAATGTTTTCAAAGAAAGCGAAGATGGAGGTAAAGATTACATTTTTTGTGATATTTATATGCAATTAAACAAAGAAAGTTCACTTTGAATCGTATGAGTGCGTCAATGTCATTATTCGCACTTTTATTCCATTTTTTATTGCTACTTCTTTTTGGCGTGTGATTAGATGTTTGACAAAAACCACTGTATCGAATTGCTTTCCGTACGAATATGAAATTAATTCATGTAAAATAATCAATTATGCGGGTAAAATGAAGTGTACCGAATTATGCAATTGAATTGTTGCTTGTAGCTACTTTACGAGTCCTATAATTAACCTAGAAATTGGTATTGATGGAATTAGGGCAGCCAGGGAGACAGTTGGATGAGGAAGGGAGATGGAAAAAATTGCTTCGATTTTTTCTTTGTTCAAAAGCACCAAGAATTGCTCGTTTTTCATTCTTTTCAAGCTATTGGAGAAGGAAAGGGCAAATCAATAAAATTTCTAGAAATTTTCAAATGTTTTGAAATCGTTATGCAAAATGAATTATTTTTCAGTTCTTCGAGCTGTCAAGAGCCCTCAGAGCTGTCTAATTTTTTACATACCGATTACTGGATAAGTTTGTATACCTTTGTGATGTGTTTGGATATTTTCCTTTGTGAACAAAATAGAGTTCATGGGCCTTTCATAGTCTCGGATGTTCTCAAATTGGTTTGAAATTTGAACTTTTTCGACATTGCTATTCGCGAAATGAAACTTATACCATTCGAATCGTTAATTTTTCATTGTTTGCGCTACAGTTTAGTACTTAGTTAATTTCTTATCTAACCATATGACAAGATAACTCATACGAAGGCGACGTTCAAGCAAGGTTATTCGTTTAATGATAATTCGTAATTAGCTGAATATTAGAAAGTTGCTGAAAATGCCACAAGAAGAATACGTTTAGTCGATAATTATAAATTGACCATTTACCTGATTCGATATTCGAAAAATCGTTAAAAAATTTAATTACCTATTCGTTTTTTTCTTTCGCCAATGAGTTATGTTGTTATGGTATAAATAATTTTCTGGTTTTTACGATGGATTTTCGAAGGAGAGGTAAATTAGAAAATTAGGTATTCGTATGTATTTCTATTTATTGTTTTTAATTTCGCGGTTGATCTATAATTAGCCATTCGAAGGAAAATTTTTTCAAGTGTTAGCATTTTTGGTCCCTCGACGAACAGTTGTATTTTCGCAATACGTGTTTCATTTTGAAAAATCAACTTTATATATCTAAATAATATTGTTTCTTTGGTTTTTTAGGCGATGAAAGTCCAACGTTCAGCGGATGCAGCGGAGCTATGGGAGCGTTCGCGCAAAATGGAGAATTACCAAATCAAATATCCGCTCCATTCGAAGTGCCACATTTCCCAATTGAGCAAATAGAAAATAAATTATTAATGCAGCGACAGCTAAGTTCCAAGTAAGCCGAATATATCTACACGTTTATTAAAAGCTTGTTATAGGGGTTGACATAATCGGTTTGTTTGTAGTTTCCATAAAAGTCGCGCGATATTTTGTTAAAATAAATAGCTTATTTATTTAGAAGTTGACTCGATAGAAACGGTGCCAAATATATTGTCAAATTTTACGCCATTGTTGGAATGTATTCTGATACCACGTGTTATGCCATAGCCAAGAGTTTCAGTTGGTAGAAATTTTTTTACCTTTGTTCGTTGAAATTTTACTTCTATATCGTGATAATCAGATTTTGTTGGTTTTGGCGCAAAACGTGGTTTCTTTTTTCATTTATTTATTGAAAAATTGACTATCGGAATCGTATTGCAATAGGAATTCGAATTGTACTATCTACGTTTCCTGTAGAAAAAAGAATTTATTTTTTCAAACGTACCTTTAACCTATTGAGATACGATTGAAAAATATTAAGGTTTGCATATCGGTACAGTATATTAAATGCGAGATATCTCTTAACGGAAATTCTTCTTTGAAAATTAATTAAAAATAAATAAATTTTCGTAATATACGATCTGGTTGTAAATGTTAATAACACGAGTATGAAAGGCCATATAATTATACATTCGGTTTCGGTACTATTAATATGCGAATTATATTTGAAATAATTTGCTTGCCAAATTTATTTTTCCGCATTTGAAATCTTCGATGCCAAGTTAAATATTATGTCGTCGTTTCGAACAATCTCGACGAGTCGACATTAATTCGAGTGATTTGCTTGGCGTTTTTCTAGACATGGGTACTTGTGACCATCGTCGTTCGTCGTTTGTGAGAATTCTTATCGAAAAATTTAGCAATTTTACTGAAGTGGTTATTTCAGTTCTACTTCTATCATCAATTTAAATCGTGACATGAGTTGATTAAGATATTTCCATGCTGAATATGTGTGTTTATTCTTGGAATACGATTTCGAAAATTCAAAACATGTGGCGAATAGAAGTAGTTTTGTGATTCGGGGAATTCATTTAAAGTGAGAATCAAAATTTTGGATTTCATTTGCTCGGAACATGTTATTGGGTTATGTAAGGTAGAAATCGAAGTACAGCTTGAAAGTTTTTAATCAAAAATGTGAAAAAAATGAGAAATTTATTCAATCATGATTCACCAATTTTTTTGTAGCTTCACAAAAAAAAGGTCAGTTTTCATTTCCAATAATTATTTTTCGAGTCTCAGTTTTCAGAGTAGTTTTTTTTTTCTCAGAATTACATTGTTTCTGCTCCTTTTAAATCAAGGTGTTGAATGAGGTCACAATAGTCTTCACACAAAACACAGGGTCCCCCCAGTTGGCTTGGCAACTCCTCTGGGAGGTAGGACGTCTCCTCAGGGTTCGTTTTTTGAAAATTACGCGAAATGGGAGCAACTTTAGAAAAAATCGTTTTTCATGAATAACTCGAAAATTTTCACAAATAGGAAAATTTTGTATAGAAAAAAAAGTGATTCGTGTAAAATTTTCCACAAAATGATACAATTTTAATTTAGGACCTTCCTCCTCCCCCTCCGGACCTTCACAAAAATGAAAGAGTAGAGAAAAAAGTTTGAGACAAAAGTTGTCTATTTTTCAATTCTAGGCTCTAAAAGTTATTACAATTTTTCCATTTCAACCATTTCTCGCTGAGAAAACTTCAGCTAAAGCTACAATACTCGTTGCCAAAATTTTAAATATTTCGAGTTTGTTACAAATTTCGTTAGTTTCCAGCAAATAACTCGAAAAATATCAAGAATAGAAAAGAAATAGTCGTGTAGAATCATGTTCTCTATTCGATTTTCTGGGCAATGATGTAAAAAAAATTTCCCCCACTCTAAGAGGGGGGGGGGGGGTCAAAAAACAGGGGTGAACGATGAAAAACTTGAAAAAATCCTATTTGACGTAGAAAAGCTTGAAAAATTTTTGAAACAGGAAAAAAATCGCGTATAGAATAAAATGTTCTTCATGAAAAATCCTACAAAATGATTCTATGCCCGACCTATTTGCACTAAGGGTGGGGGTGAGGCAGCCAATGGGAAAATTCTTATGATGTAAATTGGGATGGTTCTTATTATTTTATATTTGGTGGAAAAAAATTTCTGATTTGTTTTGCTTCCACCCCTTAAAATTATTCCTTTTTACGAAAAAATAAATCCTAGAAAGTTTCAGCCCCCTACCAGCAAATTAAGTGGTGCCAAATCTCTCAAATTTTCTACAAAATTTTTAAAAATGTGATAAAAATTTATTCATTTCTGATTTTCTTTGCTGCATTTCCTCCTAATACTCCCTCTTTTATTAGAAATGACCCTCAAATTTCTGTTATCCCCTCCAGTGAGAAAATAGGTGGCTCCTTAAGTGGACTGAAATTTCAACCCCCTCAAACTCTTACTTTTATCACACAGAGGAGGGGGTGGGGTTAAAAATTTTAGTGACTATTTTTGATCAGAGGGAATACTGGGAGGGCTTGGAATAATTTTTTTATTTCATCCTATCTTCATTTCTTTAATAATTTTTTTTGAAAGGTGGGAAGGGGGCTTGAAGGCACAACTTGAAATTCAGTTTGGGAAAAAATAAAAATAGGAAATTATTTTCTCATAAAAAGGAACAATTTTGCGGAGTAGGGAGCGAAAAAATTCAGAAGTCGAAAATAAGGGCCACCCTAATGTGAATGCAAATTATGAATACTCGGAAAATTGCAAAAAAAAGGGCGAACCTTTCGTCTGTTTAGTTATACATATTAGTGCAGTCAACATAGTATTTTCCCCTCCCCCCAAAAAACAACCACTGGGCGAGCCAGCAAGGGATCAATTGTTTTGTGTGGTGACTATTGCAGGCATGAAATTCGGTTACTTTTAAAGTAACTTTGATACTATTTTGCATGTTGGTCATTTTTGTCACTATTTTCCCAAAATAGTCACTAAAGTCACTTTTTCCAGTTTTTTTGCAAATGTCTTATTGATAAACAACAAAAATATGAAAAATTTTGGAAATAACTAGAAAAAAAACTTGAAATTGGAAAATCAAAAATTTCTGTCATTTTGTTGAGTAAAAATTTTTTTGCAAATGGTCAACAACATGACAAAAAATTTTCTCACAAAAAAAATCTAAAAAATTTTGACTTGCTCAAATTTCCTCTTTGGTAGGTTTGGTTTTTGGTCATCTTTTCAACATTTTTCGGTCACTTTTTTAACAATTTTTGATCAGTAAAGTCCCTAAAAAAATTAAAATAGTGGATTTAACGCCTGCTATTGGGACTTCATTCAACACTTTTTCACAGAAAAATTTTTGCTACTTATTTTTTTCGTTTTCTTTTTTTTTTAAATAACCGATCTGAATTTATTATATTGCAGCGATCTTGACTCAAATCATGATCCCAATTTTCAATTACGAAATTTGTGTTTCGTGAGCGTTTGTGATTCGAATCAGTACAATTTTGAGCCAAAAAAATTGAAAAAATGACTCGAGTTGGAAGATGTTAATCCGTCCCCTCTCCCCAAGACTGCTTACTTTGATTCGTCTCTTATCGAAAAGCATGTTTGTTGCCATAACAAAGAGGTAGGTACATACCTACATTTTTGAAAAACTAAGAAAATCAAATTGTTTTGAGATGTGTTGTTATTGCAGCGAGGGTGCGAAATGTCTTAATGTTCTCACTGTTTTTTGTTTTAATTTTTCACCTGTTGCATTTTGTTCTACAATAAGGAATTGTTCTACTGATTAATTCCAATAATTCTGTTACTTGCTTTATTTCCAATTTCATTAATTTTTAATGAGAAAAATTCAATAAAAAACTAAAAATTGTGAAACGAAACTGCACCAGAAAAAAAATTAAAAACTGAAACCAAATTGGGTCATTTCAATTTTCCATCAATAGATCAAGCGAATCGTTCTCATTTCAAAATTCCTACAAAATACTCCCAGATTATGTTCGACGTCGAATTGATTAATTAATTGGAAATACGTTTCTTGAAATTCACCTCTTCGATCGGCGAAGTGATCAATTCTTTATCTATTCGATTGCTTTTCGATGTAACTAAACCTATGTATTTTTTATCTGCTGAAAAAAAAAGATATATACGATTGTAATATTTTAAAACTACACAACATGAAAACATCGCACTAATGCAAATCCCTATAAATTAATGTCGTCGCGAGGAAGAAAATAAGTAATATTGAAAAGATGATGAAATACGTCAACTTTTTTTTTATTAAGTACGTACAAAACATGTTTTTTATTTCTGTCTGATGCATATAATTACATCGTATTGTTTATAAATAACGATTACGTTGGATGAGTATCTTATAAAAATTTATATTAAAAAAGTTTTTCAACCAGGCGGATTGACAAGAGGAAAAACTTGAGTAAAATTTCTCATCAATTTTCGCATCTGTGTTTGTTGTTATTACCTACTCTGCGAAAAATAAAAAAATAAGGAACAGAAAGAAGGTCGTGTAGTAGCAAAAGCGAGCAATTTTACTGTCCTTGACGCGCAACTTTGCGCTACTAGAAACGGTAGGCATTTTGTAAAGGTATAGCGTCGAGAAGCGATCGATTCTCTCATATTTACTCCATTGACTCGACGAAGGGATAAAAATTACTTAATGAAAATCGCACATACGATACGGTTTTCGAATTTTTTTTCTTCTCGCTTTTTCGTGCGTGCGTGTGCTTTTCGGTGATAAAAATTTTGTTACGTTGAACTTCTACTTCGTTAAAGAAGTTACAAATCACGTGAAATATGTCCGGTGAAATTTCATTACTATTTTATTCGATTCGAGTTAAAAATAAACCCGACTTATTGACGACCGCTACGTAAGTTATACTCGACCATTATTCTACCTTATTATTTCCGAATCAGGATGTTTTAAATTTTTAGTTCAATTTCATAAATTGACTTTTATTAGTACGAATTCGCCGGCTAGAATAACCTCAACTGTTCGTTGCTAATTCGAAACGTTGATTTTATTTTTACCAATGAAACGGTTATTTGAGAAAATTTTCACCGCTGAATGAATTTGAAAGTGGCGAATTCGCGTGTGCGATGTTTTTAACGATTTTTAACCACTCGTTGTGCTGAAAATTAAGAATTTGTAGGAAAATATATACTGCTACCGACCCCAATTAGTAATTTGATTGCGTCATGTGATGTAAAAATTTGCACGTGTAGGAGATGAAAATTCCACAAGGAATTTCATCAAAAGCTTTTATAAATAATGTTAGCCTAGTATTTTTTTTTACCAAAAATAATGCCTACACCTACGTACTCTTTGTAGTCGTTTCGAAAGTTTGCAATATTGACCCGAGTGCGACGCGACGTAATAAGAATTGAAAAGTGGAATTGAAAACCACGTGGTGTTAGATTTCTTGGCCCATTTTCTATTATTCGCTTCAAGATTGAATTATTTAAGAGATTGTTGAGTTTATAAACGTGTCAATTCGATGGAAAAAGAATTTTGATTCTGATCCATATCGTTGGTTTGCGAACAAAAGAAATAGCCTGATGGAGAAGCACTCGAAAAAAATGTCAGTACGTTCCAAGTTTAAAAAAATTCAAAAAAATAATGGAACTTGGTTTTCGTAGATTTTTTTTCTGGTTAGATATGAAACGAATGGGGTTTATTCATCTTCATCTCATTTTTCTCCAAGTTGAATAGATTGATTCGTTGATAGAATAACAATAGGAGAAATTCGGCTAAAACAAATGTAAACAAAAATGTACGCAGGGGTCTTCATTTTCGGAGTAGATTTTAAGAAGGTTTTTACTTTACATCGATATTTGAAAGGCTCTGGTGTCAGCAAAATTGAGAAACTTTAATTTTTTTGCACTTTTTCACGAATTGAGTATTTTTGATTTTGAAAAATTTTACATG
>FIZU01005845.1:0-14967 GCA_900064475.1 Pseudococcus longispinus
TCGCTGAGTGAATTAGTTTTGCCGCTAGAGCGCGCTGTGCATTACTTTTTGAATGGCCCTCGTAATAAAGAATTATTTTTCCAATTCAGATTTCCTTCGAAGTGAAGCAAACCATGAACCCGACTTCACGATTTATACAGCCCAATATTGGCGCCGCATCCAGAGTAATAGTTGCAGCATTAATCATACAAATAATCGCTGCTAACACCATCCCAAATGCCGACAATCCCCATAAAGTCCATTCATATGGATCATCGGAAGATCATGAAACCCAATTGCAAATCGTTGAAAAGGAAATCCAACAATTCGCAGTAGTTTTATCGCAACAGTATGAAGAAAATGAAATCAGTAATTCAAAAGGTAATTCACCTCCTTCATCTGGCAGCTTTGATTTGAGTGAACTCGTAATAGTTGAGAACGTAGTCAGCAAATTTCAACAAATTCTCATACGTTTAAATGCGAGCAAGCAATTAAGCACCGAAGATAAATCGAGAGTCGCTAAATTGGAGACCACCATCGAAGAAACGAAAAAAACATTGGACGCTGTGAGAAGGCATATTGAAGAAGGGGTTTTGACTCCATCACACCGAGATAGATTCGCAACCGCTGACGCTTCAGGGGCCGCTGGGAAAAATAAGGAAGATAGCATTGCGAAATTGGATGAAATATTACTCAATGGAACAGTATCAGCAATACAAAAACGAGAGTTTAGATTGGCGGATAAACATCTACAAATGATTGACGATGCTACCCGTGAAAAAGTCGTGGAAATTGTGTACAATCACAGCTACACTAATATCGATTTGTTGCGATCTTTCACTGATTACATTTCGGGAGCCGATAGTAAATTAAAAATTTTCAGAGCCTTATTCAACCAAATGAGAACCAACGGACATCAATATATTATTTGGAAACTAATACGAATCAGCGAATCGCTGATAAAAGATGTACTCGGTCGCACGACAGATACTCTTTCAGCGCAATCACTGTTCAACGCTTTGTGCGATGCAATTCAAACAGAAGCAATTGATTTGATTTCCAGATGTTTTCTAAACGATAATTCGTGGCAAAACACGTACTATCCCAACAATGAGCCGCGGGTAAACACGCGCTTTCTCAGTATTACCTTAGTACAAGAATTTCCTCAATTGGCACAAAATACTTACGATGAAGTAATCAATAAAATTTTCGATACGTTGGGCACCGAGAAAATAATAATCGAAGCAAATGAACTACACTTAGAAGCTAAAATGTTGCTCCATCATGCAATATTCCATAAACTTGAAAGTAAAGGCGAATTAAACACTAATCCTTCGATATTCTTAGCTCGCAGCATGAAAACAGTAATGCATGATGATGTTTATCCTGAAGTATCTTCACACTGGAAATCTCCATACGAAAATATGAAAAATAAATTACCCGAGTCGGTGAAAAATCTCGTATTTTCATCCGAAGTATGCATAAAAAATTCCTATTACAACGAATACCTATTTGCGGATGATTTGAACCATGGAGGATATGCATACGATTATCAAAGACGCTCCGTATATACTTGGATTCCTAAAAATGGAGCCGAATCATTAGCTTTTAAATGGGAAGTATCATTCAGAGGGTATTATCAGGTCGAAATTATTAATGTGGAATTTAAGGAGCAGTTGTTTGCGTGTGCTTATTGTTACTATAATGGCAATGATACCGAAAGACGAATGGCATTTACGTTTCGACTGATAGGTTACGACATTGGAGAACATACCAAGTGGAGTGTTGAAGTCGATGGAGAAGGGCTTCAATTGAAAAATACTGCTGTGAACGAATACCTGGTCGCTGATGATGATAAGAAATTAGATCCTGCCAGACGTTACGTATTTACACATACTTCGAAGGGTAAAAGAGAAGAAAGCAAGTGGGAGATTGTTGATTGTTCAGATGTTTCGTAAAAGTTTGGTAAGACAGTATACGACAAATTTATTGTAGTAACAAGCAAATATTTGAATTTGAAAAACTACATTCTTTTTGAAAAAGACTCATCTAAAAAACTACATACTTCAAGCCTACTACAAAAAAAACTATCTAGGAGAATAAAGTTGCAAAAAAACAAAAATTATCTAAGCACCTGATAAATTATTTTTTTGATACACTAAGTATAATTATCTGCTAATTGTCTTCATATTTAAAACAAATTCAATTAGAAAAAAACAATTGGAAGTTGAAAAAAAATATTCAATTTTTACGAAAATTTTATACCTACTCTACGTTTTCCAAATAGGTTCAGCTAGCCAACGATCTACATTTCCCAGCTATCTATTTCGTGTACTTATTATCACTCACTTTTAATCTCTAATATTTTTTTAATGCTTGTGAACATTATTTAACTTTCATGTTTAATAAGCTTTCATTTTTTACAACTTTTTTAACATTACTTTTTCAAAATTAATTTCTATATTAAGCTAAGTATTTGCGAAATCAATTGAGAAGTTGATTTAAAAAACATCCATAGTAAAAAAAAATCAAATTTTACAGGAGTTCAAAATAACAATCGTTCAATTTTGGGAGTGAAAATTTAATTCAGTGGATGTTGATTGTTCACCAAATTTGCGATGGTGTCAGAAAATGTTGTATCATTTTTCCCCCAAATTTTTAAAAAATAGTGCAAGTTTTCCTCTAAAATTGGCTGATTTTTAAACAAGTTCGGCCAAAAAGCCTACTTTTGAAACTGGAAAAAACTGTTGATTGATTAATTTTATTGGAAAAGTACCCTATGTCACACCAGTTTTTTCGGTTTTTTTTTTATTTTAAAAACTGCAATAATTTTTTTTGTTGTAATTTTCGACTGATTGTTTTTTAAACCAATTCTTCAATTGATTTGAAAATTTTGTAAATTCTTATCAATTTCATTTCATTTTATTTTATCAGTATAAATTTTCGATATAATGCATTTTATTTATTTTTTCGATTGATTTAAAACTATATCTACAGACTTCAATATTGATCAAATGTCAATTAAAATTGGTAGATCGATACAGATTGTTATTAAAATGGAAAAAGTGCATTTTCGGGGTGTCTTCCAAATCACAGAAATTAAAATTCGTACATTATTAGTTTTTTTTTTCGTTCGCTTCAAGAAATTTTGTAACAAAATTGGATCTTAAAATCAGCATGAGAACGATTAAAAATATTAAAATAGTCAAATTAATCATGAAAATCGTTTAAAAATTTGTTGTACGGGTAAGGGGTAACTTTTAGAAATTTACATAAAAATTATTGAAAATATGATCGAAAAATCCTGAAACTAATCGAAAATGTCATCAAAATTATCAAAATTTTAATAAAAACTAATAGAGATGTTGTAAACATGATCAACAAAAAAAAAAGTCATCAAAAATTTCATTAAAATTGTAACAAGTTTCATAAAATTCGGTACAAATATTGCAAAAACACTTTAAAATTCACGAAATTGTCGAAAAATTCTGAAAACGCCTAACATATTGTAACAATAAATGTTAAAATTTTCAAAAATCTTCCAAAAAAAATATCGTAAAAATGTTGAAAAATCATGAAAATTGTTGAAAACATAAAAATGGTAAAAACGACAAATTTTATAATATTGATAATTTTTACGTAATTCTCAAAAATTTTCATGAAATTTTAACGACGTTTACCTTATTTTAATGATTTTTATAACAGTTTTGACAAATTGAACGATGTTTGCCATAAATTTTCTGATTTTTTGATTATTTATTTTATACTTTAAAATATTTTTATGACAATTTTTACAATTTCAACGTATTCGACAAATTTTTACGATTTTTTGACCGTTTTTACAATACTTTAATTTTCAATTCATTTCAATGAGAATTTTCTCTTTAACAAAATTGTTAAATAATTTTTACTAAAAGTTCAATAATTTGAATATTTTTGAAAATTATGAACTTTTTTCAACATTTTGAACGATTTTTAAGGCAATTCCGTTAATCAATTGTGATAAAAGAGTACACGATATGGTTTCAGTGTAAATTGAAAGCGGTGTGTACACAACTACGCGCCAGAAACACAGAAAATTATTGTTTTTTTCGCCAAAATAAAATTCAACGTACTTATTTCTCTAATTAGTTTGCGCGTTCTTTATAAAGTTTGATGAGAATTTTTCTCTAGAAAAATATTATTCGTAGAAATAAACAATGAACCTGAGAATACCAATAAGTGTAGGTGCTTCAAAGCTGACGATCCCCTTCAATCAGGTAAGTAGACAACCCATCCTGAATACAAGTAATGTTAGCCTACTCTTGCAATTGAAACAGCCAATTAGCAACAATCAATGTTTCATCTTTTCTAACCCGTTACGAAATTTGAACCAAATGTAAGTAACTGGTTGGAGTTTGCACCAGTGTTACCAATCTCGAAGAATTTTCTTGGAATTTCAAGATATTACAATGTACATGCTTTTTACAAAAATTTCTCAAGATGTCAAAAAATCTGAAAAAAACTTCAGTTTTTCTCAAGAATTACTCAATTTTACAAAATTACTATGAAATTACCCAAAAATGGTTATTTTAGCCTTTTTTCACTAGGCTTACAACAATTTGCAAATGCAGGTAAAAAATGAGGAAATTCTAGCTTTTGAATACCTCTTTTTACAAATATTTTTGCCCTCGTTTTGGTCGGGCTCAATTTTGACAACATAATGGATAGACAAGGTGTCTGGTGAGTGGTTTGCTAAACTTAAAAGTTGAAATTCGGATACAACGGGGTACCATTGAAAAAAATTATAAAGTAAACAATTTACCTAGCTTGAAAATTGAAGGGGCAAATGAGCTTTCAAAAAATTCGAATTAAACGAATTTTCAATCTTAGAAATTCTAAAACAAATTTCAATGAATGTAATGAATAGTACGTACATTGAAAACTGAACAAATTCTGTTATGATGACTTTTTGCCTATCGTCAAAATTGAAGGAGCAAACTAGCATTAAAAATAAAAATTACTTCGGAATTTTGAATTTTTTAATCAACTTTGAGTATGCCTAGCGCCTTCAATTTAGATGATAGGCAAAAAGTCGTCATAACAAAATGTGTTCAGTTATCAATGTACTTACTATTAATTACCTTCATTGAAATTATTTTGTTTTAGAATTCTTTTGTTTCAACTTATGTTTATAGCCCCTTCAATTTTGAAATTAGGCAAAACATTATTTGTACAGTTTTCGATTTACTGCTCACTCATATGATTGTTGATTGAAAATTCGTTTCAATAATTGAGTTTTTTTTTAAATCTCATTTGCCCCTTCAATGTTTAAGATAGGCAAATTGTTCCCTTTATGGTTTTATTAAAGTATCGTTAACTCTGGGACACCCTGTATAAACTTCGATTGATAAACAAATCAGTAATCACATTCCTCATCAGATCACCAACCCCTACTCCTCTTAGATCACCATCAAGCAACGCTATTGGTTCTGAAGGACCTATTCTGCATACTTTTTTGCAAAGCTCAAACCTGTCCAGTCCCTGCTTAACTTTCATAAGAGCATTATAAATCTTTGATCGCTTCGATCTAGAGATCTACCGAAAACCAAAAGAAATTTCATGAATTTTCATTCGGATCCCAACCCAACTGCTGATAATGTAAACCAACTTTTCCCCCAGAGGAATGTCAAATCATAAAAACACCATCGTAACTAACTTTGAGTTAATCAAACAAATCCAAACTGCTGATGTGACCGAACTTTGTAAATTTGCAAGAACTAATACATCAGATGAAAAACTCAAACAATTCAGAATCCTTCAGATAGAAGCCACTACCATTTAAATTCAAAAATCTTTGTAGATTCCGATTAAAACCAACTATACATTTAGTACTTGGTTAGGACAAAAACGTTGATGAATAAGGTAGATAATATTAATCAATGAGAACTAAGTAGATACAAATGAAATTACTCAGCAATCATAGACATACCTTTCATTCTAAGCTGAGCACGTTACTACTCTGTGATTTCTGCATTTCTTCGACTTGTTCGACGGTTTCAGAGTGTTCTTCTGCAGTTCGGACTTCGGATCATTTTACGCGATGCAGTTATACGAAAGTCTTGTTATCACCAACTGGAAATCGTAATCGAACCTTATGACTTTCATTTCGATAAGATTTACACGTCAAAACGAAGCAGTCAACGCGAAACTCAAACAAATGGTGAAACATGTAGTGAAAAATTGAAAACATTTGTTACTTTTGATGGTGAAAGATCAACAAGAAGAAAGTACAATCGCAAGAGATCCAAAACGAGATTGAAAAACAGTTCATACAAAATCGCAGCGAACGAATAACGATTTCGGAGTTAATTACGAATAAAAGGATGCGAAATGAGTACCCGAAAGGATTATTTTACACGAACCGACCGACATTAAACCTTTAACTCACCGCTCAAAATTCGAATTTCATAATCATTAATGATCCACTCTCTCAACTGTCAACTCAACGATGAATGATAACCGTGGTCACGGATCACTTCATGCACCACTACGTGAGCGTGATGAGGGATGATTAATAGCTTACGTTGATTAAACGAAACGACAGTTATTTTACGAAAACAATCTTTAGTGGGTTTAGATTTTATTTTTTTCATTTTCAATTTTTAATTTTTGACTAATTGTTAAATTTTAAACCCTTCCAATGTTTGAAAACATAATTATACTCGACAATTCATCGAGTAGTAGGTATACACATCTCCGATTCCAAAAATAACACAAATAGATCGTAATAAAAAGCATTTATCTTTAATAAAATAAATTACAACACGACTAATAATACGTATTCGTTGAACAAACGATAATCTTTGGATACTTGACAACCAAAACAAAAAGTGAAAAAAAGACAAACACCATGAAAATACACGAAACACTATTATCATTTTTCTACGATGTTAATCACAAATTAAGAGTACGTACTGGAATGTTAATAAATAATTTTACTAAAAATACAAAAGAATACGAAGCTATTGAGCGCAGGAGATCCTCTCATATTACGAAGACATCCATTATGTTGTATAAAAAACACGATTTTGATTAAACGATGCGAAATAAATAATAATAAATTAAGCTAAAAAGAAGAGCAAAAAATGCACTTACATAAAACATCGATAAATGCTCGGCGACTTGACACGATATTTTATAAATAAACTTGAAAAAAAATTAATTTAACGCGGTCGATGTTAAAATTGCTACTCCACGTTCGTAGAAGCTATGATGATCTTGACCAGAGGCGATATTTAGATCGATCGTAAACAGGAGTTCGGTACGAGTAGAATTCAAATAGACTGGTAGCGATAACTTGCCTCTTTTTGATGCGTCCATTACAGAAGTAGTGGAACTAAAGGTGGATAAAAATAATTATATTTTCAATCAAAACTTAGTGATCGAAGATAGGTTTACATATTAATCAAAAATACTAACGCTCTAGTCCAACGAAGAAGAATCAACGGAAGCTCGGTCATAATGGTAGAAGCGAGCAGAAGCTGATTATTACGACACTGCGCTCCTTGTAATTTCAATCCTAGAAACACAAATGAATAAAAATGTTAACAAGAGCATCCTTTACAAACATTCACCTCTTTTATCACATCAGATTTCAACTCACCAGTAACACCGAAACTACAATCATCCAATGCGTTCTTCTCAAAGCTATTAGAATCGGTGATAGTTACATCCAAGACGAGCTCCTCCAACGACCAATTATTCGCTTGAGCGATACATTGTCTCGTAGCTGTTATATAAGCTTCCGGGTTTAATAACCCACCGAGCCATACTGGGAAAGTCTAAAATCGAGCAATACAAAAATTATTATTGAATTTAAAATTTATTATTACTATTCTGATAAGACTAGCTTGTTCCTCACTTTAATTTGTTGAGCTCCTTTCGAAACCAATTGAGAAACTTGCTGCAGTTGTTTGATTCTTTCGCTGAAATCGGTAACCCATTGGATAACGGTGCATCCTCGAGGAACCGTGTATCTTCTCCAGCTACTTGGTATTATACCTTTGACCAGATCGCTGAGCATGGCTCGATGATAATTGGTTTGCTTTTTATCTCCTTGGCAGATTAATACGACGTCGTCTAAATCGTGAATAACGTCTTTTAGTAATCTCGAGCCGGAGTTCACCTCGCGTTCGAAGTATCGGTAGAGAGGGTCTTTGATGTTTTCGGCGGTTCTCTTCAGAGTCTGAAAAAAGAAACAGAAATTGAATCGATTAATGTAAACGTTCTACGCGAATTATCACAATACAAAATCAAAACAAAACACACCTGTAATGATTCTGGCAACAATTGTAACCAAGTAGTGGCCGAATTATGCAACGTTTTCATCCACGATGGTCTTCCATCTACGTGCTTCTCGTCATCGCTGATTCTAGCGGTTTCTTCGGCCGAGTACGCTAGTTCATCTTCGTCCTCGAGCTGTTGCATTTTCAATAACTTGCTTACCAAATCAGTACCTGAATAAAATTAAACATTTCCACATTGAAAAATCCACCAACAAGATACTAATATTTCTAATCCAATACTATTTTTCTGAATCAATTTTAAACTCTCAGTCAACTTACCTCTGGTTGTCAGTAGCACCTTTTCAGCATTATTAGGCAATCCAAGCCAAGACGGAGTCTGTCGATCGGATAGATTTTCAATCCACGCCAAGAAATGATCTCTACGTGAACCATCTGGCATCGTTATGTGTCTACAACGAAGAAAAACATCATAAAAACTCATCTATCTTCCTACAACGAAGTAACAATCCATCCGAACTTACCTATTACCACCTGGACCACCAGCTACTCCGTCAACATTCGCGACGAGGGCGAAATCACTTTCGAAACTCCTCGCCGTGAATAATTTCGACAAGAACGACGACAGAAGACGTTGATCGTAATCGTTATCGATTTTACCACCGTAAATGCATTGCGACAACAAGGTTACTAGGGCATCCCAAGGTACTTTTTCCGGTGGCAGGTTAGTTCTTCCCTGTAGCATATAATCGTCAATATACAAAATCTTCATACAGAAAACTTCGCCAAGTAGTAAAATAAAATCATACCATGGCAGTAGCATCGATCCACGTATCCAAAGTATCGCAAGCGACTCGGAGATCCGATTCGTTGAATTCGTAATACTTGGACCAACCTAATGGCACGTATCTGAGACGTTCTTGCACGATGGCATGGAACCAGGCTAACAAGAAGTAGAGTCGAGCTCTTTCGTTGGGTATTTTCATCATTCGAGAAGCCGATACCTGATTAAAAATTTATCCAGATGAACAATCCGCTCTTGAGACGATACAAATTGATATTTCGACAATACTTACGGTGCTGAAAGTTCTCAATAAATTTGCTTTAATACCAGGCGGTGGTTCGAATACGAAGATACGACCAGCTCGTAACAAATTGACTGGAACTTTGGGATTCATTTCCATGGTCAAAAATAGTCTGAAGTTTGTATGCGGTTGCAAACTGTGCAGTTTCTTTTCGAGTTGTACTAGCCATTGAGGAGCTAGGTGAACGTTCTTGAGCAATACCCATCTGCAAATTACAAATTATAGACGTTTTATTGAATAATTCAGTACCTCGTAAGAGGAGACAGAGTTGATCGTGTCAGATACTCACTTTCCAGTACGAACGGCCGCATTAATAACATTGGTAGCTTGATTAAAACCTTCAGCTGATCCGATAGCAATGGATGCAATCTGCTTGCCCAATTCGGCTGCCAAATCATCGACTCTTCCAGAAGCATCGTATCCAGGAACCGAACACAGCAGCACAGGGACATTGGCACGAATATCTTCTTCGACGATCTTACTCAAGTTTAATTCTCTTTCGGCAGACATCATGAATTCTTCGCTCAGAACAGTATCGACGAATATGTGAGCAGCAGCTATGGCACGATCGGCTCTAAATGCCTGTAAAATATTATCACGCGTTAGAAAATCTAAGAATTATGCTTTCAGAAGAGTTCCTTTGGGATTTTCACTTACTTGGATGATCAAGAGTTGATACATTGCTGTACCAATTGCGCTGAGTTGTTTTTTCTCGTCCCAAAGTTGAGGTACGCATTGTTCGGGTGTGCCTTGTTGAAGCCAAGCGCCGAATTCCGGCATTTCTTGGATCTTTTGAGGTAAATTTCTGAATGCTGGAAGCCTGTAGAAATAAAATGTACATTAATTGAGATTCGCAATCAGTTTTAAAAATGACACAGATCCAATTCGATAAATGATCTTACCTCGTCGATAATCTAATCATCGCTTCTAGCTGCTCCTGATTTAATCCTTCGATAGAAGGAGGTTTAGTATTCAGGACACCTTCTTTACCTCGAAGGAAGAACTGGAATTCCGCATCCAAACTGGGTTCGGTGAGGACTCCTTTCAAGTGAATTTTACACAATAACAACGCCAACGTTAATCTATCGTTGTGGATCATTCCTCGAGCAACTCGTTCGTAGCAAATCTGTACAAATAAAATTAATCGAGTAGATTTACATCATTTTTAAAATTTGATTCGGTATCAAGATTGGATTAAAAATCACTAAAATCGAGGTAATTACCGAGAATAAATCTTTAGTGATTATATTCAATCTAGCAGCGTAATCGGTGACAGTTTTTAGCTTCTCGTTCGAAAGTAACGCCGAACTGAATATCTCCAAGAAGAATTTCAACGAATACTGGTACAAGAAATGGATCTGATTGAGTGTATCCATCGTAAAGTACATATTACTACAAGCCTGTGAAAAGAAAAATATATTCGTTCAATGTTAAATGTTCCTTTAGACACAAAACTATAACTAATTTTGAATAATAAAATACCTGAGATAAAGGCTTATATTGCAACGAAACTGTTTCAATTTCGGCAATAACTTTATCAGTTTCTTCAACTTTTTTACTAATATCAGCGGCTTCTTGTTTCAAAGTTTCCAAAGTAGTAATAACCGAATCATCGTCCAATATTTTGCCTTTGGCTTCGTTCAATGCTTGCAAAAGGCATTTTTCCAACTGTCTCAAACGTAGATGGAACTCGCCTGAATGCATAAAAAACATTAATTTCTAATCTATTTCAAGTCCCAAGTCACACTTGAAGCACGTACCTTGCAACTTCAACAAATCCGATCGTTTCGTATCAATATCGGGACGTTCGGCTTTCAGAACCTTATTCAAGCACTGACTTTGTAACGAAGATCTGGTCACAGTGAAGTTTACAAACGTCACTCTGGAGCAAATATCCGGTGGGAATTCGACCGTAGGGTCTCTGGTCGATAAGAATATTACAAACGATGGAGATAAATCGATATCTTGATCTCCAAGAGTGATCAAGACACGACCACCGGTTCGGCGAAGTTCTCTGTTCAGTACAGGATTCAAAATGGGGTCGTAATTTTCGACATCCTGCAGAAAAATTAAGTATTTAGATTGGATTTCGTTCCAAAATATCCGAATTGAGGTAACGATCATTCAACTAACCTGTACAAGGAGCGGATTACCAAATCTCAACGCAGATTCCAAGTTCTTACGGAACGAATCGTCCAAGAAACTGGTCTTGGTGATTTTCCTGTCTTTATATTCGTTTAATATGAATTCGGTGGCTTGACCTGACGGATCGATTATCAACGGGTATCGGTTGAAGCGCTAAAAAGACGATAAGATATTCAATTTTTCATTTTTCACCAGTCTGAGAGTATTTCTTGAGCTATGAAATACCAAATTTACCTTCAACATGATGGCATTTTCAGTACACAGATCATCGGCAGGTAAAGCGTTCGCTTGCCATCTCAATCTTTCGTCTGGATTTGAAAGATACTCGGTCAGTGCGATATCTGGCCTGTATTGTATACCTGCCTGAGTAAGATGGTGGCTCCAGGCAGAGAACAGATTGGTACGATACTGTAGTAGAAAGAATACAATAAATTATTTATCGATAAATCCAATAGATTGGAAAATTTCAAAAAATGAGCGATTTTTTGACTCACGTGTTGATCGAAATATCCGGCATATGCCAAATAAGCTGAGGACAGGAGCACATCTCCGATAATTGTGGCCATCTGCGATTTAAACGTTTCACTGGTGGCTTCCCATCTTTCTTGTTCGATTCCTAATGATTTCAATAGAGCGATCGAACGATCAACCTGCAAAAAAATTAAGTAATTATCATCACAATAAATAATTGGAATAAATTTATCAGTTTCAATCGAGTTTAGAAATACATTAAATTAAATATTCATTAAAATTAGTATCTCACTTTAGCTTGAACATTCTCCAGATCAGTTTTGATAGCGGTTGCTTGCGAAATAAGCAAAGCGTATTCTTCTTTGTATGCCGATATACTTTTCTCTAACTGAGCAATTAGGGCTTTCATTTCTTCACCCTTTTGTTTATTTTCATCGGCTTGTAACTCCAAAGATTGCAATTCTTCTCGTAAAGGCTCGACTTTTTTCAACATATCAGCGTAGCTTATCTATAGAAAGTAAATGAAAGTTAAATGACCGGAAAAAAATGCTCAGAATTAAAATCTTACTGCTTAACAATGAACTTTACCTGAGCTACAGCCCATTTAACCATAGGACCGCAAGCCATACTAGCTCTGTTGACTTTTTCGAAAGAGTAATCCGGATTCTTAAGATACTTGGAGTGCATTTTTTCTCGCACTTCGTCGCTAAAAATAAAACAAAACATTTTGAAACATCCCATTTCGTAAAAAATCAATCGGCATTCTCTCGGGTTACGATTCTCTTACGTGATACTTTCGGTATCGAAATAAACAATCGAATTTATGAAGTTCTCCCTCATAACGACAGCTCGAATGGCCTTCCAGTCATTGGCAGCTTCGCCCAAAAGCAAACAAATTGATTCCAAGGCGACTTTGATGACCGCCGGAGGATTAGCCATACTTCTTACTTCAACCAGCTGCTGTTTCTTGATTTCCTTGACGGCTGCAAACAATTAACGTAATATTTCTCATTTTCAAAGAGATCGTCGAAATCGAGAAATTTTCCGAGCAAATGTTACCTTGTTGAGCTTCAATAACGGCAGGTTCGACTTGAGCCAGATCAGCTTTAACGTCTTCCTGTTTCTGGGATATTTGTATGGTTTGTTTTTCAATTTCGTTTTGAATCTCTTGCGATTGTACTTTCTTCTTTTCGGCTTCTTGTTGATCTTTCACCATTTGTTTGAGTTTCGCATTGGCTGCTTCGTTTTTGACGTGTAATTCCTATCGAAAAAAAAGGTAGAGGTTCGATTACGGTTTCTAGTCGGCGAAAACGAGATATTCAAAAGCTAAAACTCACTTGAGACTTGACCGCCAATGATTTCTGCATTTCTTCGACTTGTTCGACGGTTTCAGCAATTTTACTCAAACCGACATTCAAATGCAATTGTTGTTCTTCCAATTCGGAGCATTTTTCGCGATGCAGTTTCACGAAATGATTGATAAAATCGAGGTAATGTCTACAAATGAGAAAAAAATTACAATCGTTCGTCGTCAATCAGGACAGGTTGCCTTCGAATACATCAAAATCAGGCCATACCTGGGTGTAATAGCCATAGTTCGACTACCACGTTTCACCAGTCTTGCATTAGCTTTATGAAGAGTCTGATGGACATATACGAAAGCATTGACCACAGCAACGCGATGAGTAGGCGTCGACGAAACCATACTGCAAGCAGATGGGAAGAAATCTGGCACCCTCCATGAGGCCGAACCGTCCAAATCCAATCTGCATGTGAATTCTTTGCCGACTTGGAACAGAGCTGTATCGGACCAGTCACCAAACCAGTTTAATACGCAACGATTGAACAAAGCTGGGGATGTGGCTGCACGATCTTTTAATCCTTCCGAAGACGGGTTCATGGTAAAAACGACGTGTAAATTTTTCATCACCTGGCCGGTGAACCATTTGTAGAGTTCTTCGTTCGAGTCTAGCATTAATCCTTCGCGTTGGGCGCCTTCTTTGCATTGGGTCATTAATGTGCTGTATTCGTCGCCTGAAATAAATCGCGGTTTTAGATCGAGCTTTGAATTGGGCAATTTGTGACACGATTCGGGTACCTTCGAATAATCCGGGAACTTCTCCGTTCGCTAGAAGCGTATTCATACGTTCCAAAAATCCGGATTCTAGTACGTTCGATTCGTCCAAGATGAACGCTATTTTTTCGTTTTTACAACCAGATCTGCGTAAAACTGCTCGCAGATCTTCGTCGAAATCTTCGCTAGTGTATTTGTTATGAACCTTTGGAAAAAAAAATTCGAATTAGTTACTATTGGTTCATTCTTAATACCTTTGAAATCGTTTCAATATTCCTCCTTACTCTAATTTGGAACACCGATAGCCCATTCATGAAAGCTACGAATCTAGACAAGGTGGTTTTTCCAGCACCGGACACACCGATCAGCAACAAATGGCCTTGAGGCTGTCTGAATATCCTGTCAATCCTCAAAACGTGATCTAAAACTTCATCAAACAATACCAAAGGCACGTCCAGTTCTTCGTCATAAAATACCTGTACAAAAATACGACAGAAAATTATTCAAGGTGAAAATTACTCATTCTGCAATCCACTTTTCACCTCTACTACGTACTTTAAGCCTGGCTTTAACATATTCCTTCAATTCTTGACGATCTACCGGTACGTAATCTTTAGAGAGCCAATTACTGTATAAAATAGGTCTAGCTAAAGCTGTATCTCTTTCAGCAGTTGGGAAATGCTTCATGGCAACCAGATCGATATTCTCATTTGTCCATCTTCGTTCTGATTCTTCAACCAGTCGATCTTGGAATAAACGGAGTGCTTCGTGAGCCCACAATCTGACCAATCCTTCGACAGCTAGATTCTCCAAAGGTCTGGAATTTTCATCAAGTCGTTAGAAATCTCAAAATCTCATTCTCTGAATAGTCTACAGTCAAAGTGGCAAAAAGTGTTCATTTGTCTGGCATTTTTGCGGACCAAAACAT